>LVTN01000491.1:137093-220290 GCA_001649415.1 Musa itinerans | reverse complement strand
ACCATACGATAACAAAGCATCTCAGTGACTCAAGTCATTGAGATGCTTTTATATCAGAATTCAATCAATAAATGATTCATAATCCATTCATGTCCTAAAAAAATAACTAAAAAAATAATAAATGATTCATAGTCCATTGCCACCTTGCTCTTGGCACGTATGATGGCGATGCAGACGTGCACTGCTATGGAAAACGAGAATACACCCTTCTTTTGTAGGGAAAACGTGGATCCCGGCCTTTGCCTTTGGGAAGGAGGAACCTGACGTGCTAATTGGCGTGAGACGAAGATGACAGTCTATTTGATTAGAAAGGGGTTTGAAAAAGTGGTTGGATTTATAATTTTAAATATAAAGCTTACCCAATGAGTAATTGTTTGAGAACTTATGACTATTCGTTTATTTTCTAAAGTTTTTATTTTTTTTTCTTTTGCATACCAAATATTTGTTGAATTGTTTATAACACTATTCTTTTTATGAGATATCAAAATTTATTTGCGGCTCATTTTTTAAACTAATTAATTTACTCCTTTATATACTCTTTAGGAGCTAAGTGAGTTTATAACTAAGCTAACCCTTATGCGGACAAATAATACAATGATGCTTCACAACTTCGGTAATCCCAACAAAGTCCATCATAATGTGGTATTAAAGTGGGCAAGTAATTTGAGCAAACAATAAAACTTCACAATCTTACCATGGTGAAGCACAGTGAATCGAGCAAGATTGGGCAAGCTAGACCATTGCCCTAAGCAATCGCAGATAGGCTACAAGTGTAAACTCATTCTTTAAACTATTGGAGCTGCTCAATAGGAGCGCAACAAGGAAAATGGTCAATGAAAAGTTGACTATTCTCTATGAGTGAAGAAAGTGTAATCCGTAGTATCAACCAAAAAGAGAAACCCATATTGATGTCCTTAAAGTGAGTCTAGAAGAACTCTATCAAAGTCGATGAAGGCTTTTTGAATAGAGAACTTATAAGATAAGGTGAAATCCTGGATCAACAATGTCGAGTCACGAATAGATCGATTGATGAAATAGACCAAAAACTCCATGTAGCACTTACATGAACTCATGGCAAAACTCACATGTAGGATTATGTTGTTCATGAGGGCTCTTAATAAGGGAACAACACCCTCATTGCTCTAACACAAAACTTGATGGCACCCATGATATATTGCTATGGGAGTGCCAGGAATGCGAAGGAACTCATGAATTTTTTATTTAATATAGAATAATACTTTAAAGCTATGAGGCTCGATTCTAAAGAAGTCATAGTTTCAATAGCAATCATATATCTAAAAGAGATTTAGCAAGGTCGATATCGAGTGGACATATAGGAAGACTTGAAGTAGGACTTAAGAACTCAATTCTTTCCTGAGAACACTGAGTTCATCCAAAAAAGATAAGTTGTTCAGCTTCTTTGATAGTCTAAAGCTATGGTTACAATAAAAACTGCATCGAAGGAATATTACCGATTTGGTCGGGACAATCACAACTACAAAAAGGCTCATAAATTTTGTTTTCTCAAAGAACTCTAGGAGAAAGAAATAATCTTTAGGAAATTGCCCATCTAAGAATTCCTAAAGAAGGAGTATGCAATCAAGCAAAAAAAAGGATCCCACAAAGGATCAAGTTCAAAAGGCAATGCCTCAAAACCTAAATGATACTTCTTATATGAAGGACCACACATGGTGAAGGAGTGCCCACAAAAATAAGCGCTCAATGTATTGACAACATTAATCCATTCTCCTAGATCAGATAAAGACAAGACTATCATCCTTAGTTCGAGTAATTCAGAGTTCACAACGATGATAAGGAGTCATAAAGATCTCGGATTGGAGCAATGCGTTAAACGTGTTGTAGGGTCAAGTGGGTGAGAACATAAAGATGAAGCAACTGAAAGCAAGGTCCTAAAATCTGAAGGATGCTTCTTGTGTGAAGAACTAAGGGAGTACCCACAAAAGTATGCACTCAATACATTGACAATATCAATCCATCCTCCTGATCGGACAGAGGCAAGCTCACCATCTTAGTTTGAGTACTTCGAAATCCACAATGACAATGGGGAGTCACAAGAATCTTGGATAGGAGTAATATGTTTATTAAATGTGTTGCAAGGTTAAGTGGGAGAGAACGTGAAGATGAAGTAATTGAAAGCAAATAGTAATGAGCTGATGTACGTGGACATCAAGCTAAATGGCCAAATAACTCATGCAATAGCGAACATAGATGCTACCCACAATTTCATTGCTGATCAAGAAGTACGACAACTTGGGCTAAACCTAGAGAAAAGCTAAGTTGGATAAAAGATATGAACTTGAAGGCTAAATAGATCTTCGAGTTACAAAGGGGATTCCTATAAAAATTAAAACATGGAGTGAAAGCACAAATATAATAACAGTGCAATTGGATGACTTCCAAGTAATCCTTGAAATATAGTTCATTTACGCGACGAAGATGGTGCTAATATCATTCCTAAACTCTCTATACCTGATTAGGATGTGACGATCCTTGCATGATTCTAGTTTCTTAAGGAGGAACTAAATACCCACAACAAATATTGACTTTGCAATAGAATAAGGGGATGCGAAAAGATGAATTAACTTTCGTGGCTATAATAAAATCGAAGCCACTTGATGTGGAGCCCACTCATGAAACTATTATAATGGCAAATATTTTGAAGGAGATCACAGACGTTATGCCACTTGAGTTGTAAAAAACTTTACCACCACGCAAAAGCGTGGATCACCGTATTGAGTTGAAGCCAAGAGTGAAGCCTTCAACGAGACTACCATACCATAGAACTTATGAAGCAACTATATTAACTACTAAGAGATGATCTCATTCATAGTTCTAAAATACCATTTGGAGTTCTAATCTTCTTCTAGAAAAAATAAGATAGGAACCTTCGATTATGGATTAACTACTGGGTCCTAAAAAAGATACGATAAAGAATAAGTATCTCATTCCACTCATTGCGGACTTGTTCAATCAATTAAGTAATACGACGTATTTCTCTAAACTCGACCTTTGATTAGGGTACTTGTAAGTATGTATAGTTGAAGGCAATGAAGGAATACTACCTGTATGACCAGTTATGATATGTTCGATTTCTTAGTAATGTCTTTTGGTTTAACTAATGCTCGGGTCATATCATACTTTATGTAAGTTATAGAAGACTTGGGCTATGTCTCATATTCTTGAGGCATTAAGTCAATAGAGAATCAATTCGATTGGACAAATTGAAGTTGTCGGCTATGGCAGAGTGGCAAACACTAAAGAAGGTACGAGATCCTTTCTTGATTTCGACAACTATTATCGATGTTTCATTGTTGGGTGCTCAAAGTACATAGCATAATTGTCAGAGTTGCTGTAAAAGGATCAGTCTTGACAATAGTTAGATAAATATAAAGTGACATTCCAAAACTAAAAAACTATTGTATTAGAAGAATTGATACCTAAATTATTAAACTACGAAGAGTCTTTTGAAGTATATATATATATATATTCGGAATAATGGTAACAAACGGGCAGATTAGGGATCGTCTTTGTTCAGCATTTGGAGTCCTCATCGAATTTTTCCCACTCAAAGCCGCACTAGAATCAACATTCTTCCACATGGATGGATACCTGGCACATCAATTTCTCTGATGGTGCTCTTCCAAGTTGTGTAGTTAGCACCCACCACCAGTAATTGGAGTCACAAGGATGATTTAGTTCAGGAACCTCAACCATATTGACTCAGTATATTCTGTATCAGATCTCATTCTTAAAATAATAATGTAGGAATGAACAGTTTTGAGTTTTGTCTGAATAGAGCTTGGATACATAGGGTACAGCGGACCAACCAAACATGCATTTTGTTGTCGGCAAAGAATATTACAAGACATGCAACAGAGAGAAGCCAGTCAACTGGAAAAAAAAAATTATACCAAAATTCTAAAGCATTCAGATTGTTGACCAATATAACCTACGATCCTGATGAATTACGATCGATTCGCTGGGCACCTAATCTTGCTGAAGCTGGCTTTGTGCCCCGGCCTCTGCCCAAAGACAATGGCTTTGCCTTGGTGGTCGGAGGTGGTGCGGCGATAGCTGCCCAGGGGTCGCTGTCATCTAAAGAGGCACTCGCCTTCGTCTTCAGAGGTCTCGAAGTTGTTTTGGGAGGTGCCACAGCGATAGAACCCCACAAGCCATCATCCTCTTTTGGTGCAGCAGGTTGCACATTTACAATGTGTGGTACGGTCCTTGGTGCTGCGACTGCAACAGGACCCCACAGATCATCCTCATCTCCTGCTTTTGATGTTCTGGTTGCAGCTGTTTTTGGTTGAGAGACACTTGTATCTGAAAAAACAAGATAAGAAATCATTAGTTTCACCCATGTTATGATGAAGAAAAAAGACGAAACACGTCGTTTTATTTTTGAAGCTAAACAAGGGAGCCACAAAGGATTAGTCATAAGACTGCGATATATTATCCAGATTTTAGCCATCTTATTTCAGCAATTACTTTTCCAGAATAATTTGTCAAGTCCAATAAAAATATTATGACAGATAACAGCCTCATCCCTCATGTCCAGGTTTACAGATAAATATATTCTAACTCAAACTGCAAAAGGTTGGTGTTGTACAGGTCCTATCTTGCTTGATATATATATATATATATATATATATATAGCTCATCTATCGCAGGTAGTTACGATATAGATGCTTAGTCACATCTATCATAACTACCGTATATAGATAAATGCTAGCAATTAAAAATAAAATATATAGATGCTTCGTCACGATAGTTACGATAAATACTTATACGGTAGTTACGCTAGCAACTCATCTATCGTAACTACCGTACAATTGCTAGCATCACATCATCATCACTCCAAATTCCAATCTTCAAGTAGCACAGTGACGAAAATGTCATGACACTATTATTTTTAATATTCCAGATGTTAGATATAACAGCGTCATTACATGGATATGTATCCACGTGTCTATATCGTAAAAAACCAATTATGGTAATATTGTTCATGCGGTGGCGGATATTATTATCTACTACGAGACCAGTTGGCATATAATTTCCTATATATATTTTTATTATTCTATTTTAGTTTTATTTAACATATGTGTTTTATTCTATTATTTTCAAAAAACGATAACAGACGACACAATTATGAAAGAGTTATACCATTTCCTATTTGCCGAACTTTGAATTAGAAAAAGAAATTGAAAGATGATGAAATAAATAATTTATCACAAAAAAGTGACGATAGAAATATGTAATAAATAAACTTATGCACCAAATAAAGCCAGATTTGGGGTTTTATTGGGCTTGGGCTTGGACATCAAATCCCCATCTCCTTTGAACAGCCACATGGCTCTGCTGACTTAGATTACATATTCCCAACAATTCAAGTGACCAATTAATTTAGTGAAAATTGATTCAATTATACTCAAAATTAAACTAAATTATATTTGATTATGATATCCGTTTAGAAAATCTCAAATTTTAGTAATTAATTATTATAAATATATAAAAAATAGAAAAGCAATATTAATCATTTATGAATCATGTTCTACGTATTATGTGAATGTACTAAGAGTCTTCCTCTTATAATATATATATATGTATATATATATATATGTATATATATATGTGTATATATATATATGTGTATATATATATATATACATATATAACTGATCAATAATCAAGTACCTTACCAACTAGACAGCCTAACAATTTAAATTTATGATATATGTCAAATTAAGGATTCTACTATATAAGCTATATGATATATTTAAATTTATGGTATAGAAATTTAATTGTCTGAGTTAAATAAGTACTTATCAACATAACGCAAGTGAGGAGGATATGTCACTGCGTTGCATAGAATAAATATGTGTACAGAATTACATAAACGAACTCCGCTTCGCCTCTCTCTCATTAGCACTCAATTCGTCTCTGTTCCCTCTGCAATTTAGAATACAGTGCGATATGATTCCGGGCCTCACCGACGACGTGGCACGCGAGTGCCTTACTCGAGTCCCCTACAATGCCTTCCCCACCCTCTTCTCGAGGAAAGAGTCAGCCATGGATCAACCTCGGGAAAGGAGGTGGAGGAGGAGGAACTAATGGATTTGCAGGCTTCGCGAGGAAGAAGAGCCGTATAGATCGCAGGCATTTATAGGAATTTGCCTTCATCATACGTGACACATTAATGAAATGTATACTAAACTAGAAAATTCTCGAGACAAGCCTAGCAAGTAGTAGATTGATGATGTTTAGAAGGTTGGCATGAGCTCGACTCGAGTCGAACTCAAACTCGAGTCCACATCAATCAGCATGATTTGAAGCCGGGAACTAAGATAGATTGCGTCGATATCAAATGATGTCATCTAATAATTGATTGTTTCGTCCTTTATTTCCATCGGCGAATGGGTAGGGGGTGCACAAAAGTCACTCGTCCGCACGATTCAACTGGCTGCTAGCTGAATTATTGTCCTGCGTTCGCTGCCCCCCACACAGCGCATTACATAATTGTAGCCCCCATCAATTGCATGTGTGATTTGGGATTTCACGGCCCTCATCGTTCCTCTCTTAATGGCCACAGGCATTGTCTTCCTACTTTCTCTGCATTCGCTGGAGCTCCTTTTAGCTCTGAGAACTTTCGGGTGCATTCATGCGGTGGCGGATATTATTATCTAATATGAGACCAGTCGGCATATAATTTCCTATATTTTTTTATTATTCTATTTTAGTTTTATTTAACATATGTGTTTTATTCTATTATTTTCAAAAAACGATAACAGACGACACAATTATGAAAGAGTTATACCATTTCCTATTTGCCGAACTTTGAATTAGAAAAAGAAATTGAAAGATGATGAAATAAATAATTTATCACAAAAAAGTGACGATAGAAATATGTAATAAATAAACTTATGCACCAAATAAAGCCAGATTTGGGTTTTTATTGGGCTTGGGCTTGGACATCAAATCCCCATCTCCTTTGAACATCCACATGGCTCTGCTGACTTAGATTACATATTCCCAACAATTCAAGTGACCAATTAATTTAGTGAAAATTGATTCAATTATACTCAAAATTAAACTAAATTATATTTGATTATGATATGCATTTAGAAAATCTCAAATTTTAGTAATTAATTATTATAAATATATAAAAAATAGAAAAGCAATATTAATCATTTATGAATCATGTTCTACGTATTATGTGAATGTACTAAGAGTCTTCCTCTTATAATATATATATATGTATATATATATATATGTATATATATATGTGTATATATATATATGTGTATATATATATATATACATATATAACTGATCAATAATCAAGTACCTTGCCAACTAAACAGCCTAACAATTTAAATTTATGATATATGTCAAATTAAGGATTCTACTATATAAGCTATATGATATATTTAAATTTATGGTATAGAAATTTAATTGTCTGAGTTAAATAAGTACTTATCAACATAACGCAAGTGAGGAGGATATGTCACTGCGTTGCATAGAATAAATATGTGTACAGAATTACATAAACGAACTCCGCTTCGCCTCTCTCTCATTAGCACTCAATTCGTCTCTGTTCCCTCTGCAATTTAGAATACAGTGCGATATGATTCCGGGCCTCACCGACGACGTGGCACGCGAGTGCCTTACTCGAGTCCCCTACAATGCCTTCCCCACCCTCTTCTCAGTCTGCAAGCTCTGGCGGCAGGAGCTTCGCGACCCGACGTTCCACCGGTTCCGGAAATCCACCGGCATCGCTCAACCCGTTGTCGTCCTGCTCCAGGATTACCGCATCTCCTACGAAGGTCCACGACTCATGGTCTACCGCCTCGTCATCTTCGAACCGGCCACCGGTGTTTGGAGTTCCCTCCCCCCCTGCCCCAACCTACCCGATGGGCTCCCGCGCTTATGCCAGCTCGCCGCTGTCGGTACCGAGCTCGTCGTCGTCGGTGGATGGAAAATTGACACCTGCCTCACAACCGACGAGGTTCACATCTACGACTTCGTATCTGGAGAGTGGCGCCGCGGGTCCCCCCTCCCGTGGCCCCTGCGGTCCTCCTTCGCCTGCGCGGCGACGCACGATTCCGACAAGGGCTGCCGAACGGTGTACGTAGCCGGCGGGGATGGCAGGGGCGCGAACCCGCTTCGGTCCGCGCTGGCGTACGACGTGGGAGGAGACTCGTGGAAGCCGCTGCCCGACATGGCGCGCAAGCTCTCCATTTGCCGCGGGGCGATCCTGTTCGGCAAGTTCCACGTCCTCGACAGGCACTGCGCGGAGGCCTTCGACCCGGCCGCGGGTAGTTGGGGCCCCGTGGAGGAGTTCGTGCCTCCGGGGGAGAGATATCCGACGATATGCGTCGCGGGAGTGGACGGGAGCATTTACCGGTGCGCGGGGAGGGAAGTGATGGTACAGCTAGACGGCGGCGTGTGGGCTACGGTGGCCACGCTGCCGAGCGAAATGCCTGTGGCGATCAACGCGGTGGCATGGGAGGGGAAGCTGATGGTGATGGGGTTAGATATGCGCAACGGCGCCTTTGTGGCGAAAATTCTCGACATAAAAGCAACTACGACGATGACGACACCGGCTTCGGCGTCGGCGTCGTGGAGGAACGTGGAGGTGCCGCCGGAGTACCATTGCTACGTGGAGCTGTCTTGTAGCTTGGTGATCTAAGCGTAGAGGAGGAGTACCCGTATGATTGCTAGCATCACATCATCAGCACTACAAAACCTAATCTTAAAGTAGCACCAAAAAAAAATAGGTGAGCAAAATGTCACATAAAGACACTAGTATTTTTAATATTCCACATGTTAGATATCACCGCGTGATTGCAAACGATATGTATTGTATATGTGTCTGCAGCATTAAAAAAATATATATATAGTAATATTTTTATATTTTCATCTACTATGAGACCAGTTTACACATAATTTTCCAAATTTTTTATTCTATTTCATTTTTACTTAACATAACCATTTATTCTATTAATTTCAAAAAGAAAAAAAATAACTGTACCATTTCCTATCTGTGGAGCTATGAATTAGAAAAAGAAATTGAAAGATGATAACATAAACAATTTATTAAAACAAGTAAAGATAGCAATATTTAATAATCTTAAGCTCGAAATAAGGCCTGCTTTGGGTTTATTATTGGGCTTGGGCTTGGGCTTGGGCTTTGGTTTGGACATCGGTGTTGATGTCGAACATCCATCCATCCACATGATTGGAACGATTGATCTGCAGGGCAGAAGGGACACAAAACGGATCCTTCATCTACTTTTCCACTGCCTCTTCTGCTCTTTCCTCCATCAGTGGTTTGGTTAGGTCTGTTTTATAACTCCGTTTTGGTTCTATTACTATGGTCACTTTGCGGGAGTCATCTCCTGGTTGTGACTTCTTCTTGGGGTCCAAATCCTTGGCTTTGCCCCACAAAACCATGTACAGCCCGCTCACCACTGCAACTGCACCAACCAAGCTGCAGGAGAAGAAACATGTCGTATGCTTCGGGATGAAGAAAGACGATGCGAGGTTTGGAATCCATTCGGAGGCAGTAAAACCATACCTTCCAAGATGAAGTTGCTCGTGCAGCAGTATCAAAGCGAAGACTGTGGTGATGACTGTCGAAAGTGGGTTGAACATTGCAGAGAAGAGCGGTCCCCTCACCGATATGCACCATGATTGCAGGTAGAAGGTGACTCCAGACCCGAAAATTCCCTGCACACGCCCTTTTGTTCAGTCTTTTGGCCTACTACTTGGGTGGCTGTGCGAAGGAATAGAGGGATCAAGGGAGAACCTTCTTACCGCAAATAAGCAACTCAAGAGCTCAACCAGCGAAGTGATCTTCCATGAACTCAACTGTGGTTCTAAGAAAAATGTGACAGTGGCGGATTGGAAGGTTGATATCAAGCACATCCATGTTGACAGTGACAACGGGTCTAAGTAGTAGTTGCAGATCGGCACCTGCAAGATGAGCCAAAACGACCAGCAGCAGCTGCTTCCGATGAGGAAAAGTGCGCCGACGACCCACTTATCGGTTGCTGAACCCAACAGCAGGTGTCGAAACTCCATGGATAGAAGCCTCGGGCCTTTCAAGAATGCCATGGCGGTCGCGCCTCCAACGCAGATGACGGTGCCAATCACTTTAGCCATGCTTCTCAGGCTCCTCGCTTTCACTTTCTCTAGGCTGCAAACACCATGAAAGATTTGAATTCCTATTTTCTTTTGTAAGCGAGATGATTCGGTGAAGGATTTACCCCAGAGAGGCTGCCATAACAAATGTGATTGCTGGGATTAGGTTGGTCATTGCTGTGGCCACTGATGAGGACGCCAAGTCCATCCCTCGGTAGTAGAAGAACTGGTTGAGGGTGGCACTGTTTGTTTCACAGAGGAACACGCACGAGTCTCACGTGACCGTGATACCACCCAACAAGTACCCGAAAATGGAGTGCCAAGAGCAAGCATCACTTACCCAATCAGGGAAGCAAGAAACACCAAACAAAAGCCTCTCGTTCCCAAGTCGAGCTGACCTATGTTCCTCCTGCACATCGACATCCATATCAAACACGCGTAGATAGAGAGAGAGAGAGAGAGAGAGAGAGAGGAACCTTTTAGTGATGATGTTTATAGGAAGCAAGACGAGGGAGGCAATGGCCTGCCGGTAGACGACGAATACCATGGGGCTCATGCCGTGGGTGAAGGCTGCCTTGGCCGAGAGGGCCATGGCGGCGTAGATGCACTGCACGGCCACCATGGCCAATCCGGGCTTGTACTCCTCGAGGAAAGAGTCAGCCATGGATCAACCTCGGGAAAGGAGGTGGAGGAGGAGGAACTAATGGATTTGCAGGCTTCGCGAGGAAGAAGAGCCGTATAGATCGCAGGCATTTATAGGAATTTGCCTTCATCATACGTGACACATTAATGAAATGTATACTAAACTAGAAAATTCTCGAGACAAGCCTAGCAAGTAGTAGATTGATGATGTTTAGAAGGTTGGCATGAGCTCGACTCGAGTCGAACTCAAACTCGAGTCCACATCAATCAGCATGATTTGAAGCCGGGAACTAAGATAGATTGCGTCGATATCAAATGATGTCATCTAATAATTGATTGTTTCGTCCTTTATTTCCATCGGCGAATGGGTAGGGGGTGCACAAAAGTCACTCGTCCGCACGATTCAACTGGCTGCTAGCTGAATTATTGTCCTGCGTTCGCTGCCCCCCACACAGCGCATTACATAATTGTAGCCCCCATCAATTGCATGTGTGATTTGGGATTTCACGGCCCTCATCGTTCCTCTCTTAATGGCCACAGGCATTGTCTTCCTACTTTCTCTGCATTCGCTGGAGCTCCTTTTAGCTCTGAGAACTTTCGGGTGCATAATTGATGTTTTCTCCAAAATCGATCGTTTAAAGGATATTATGATTCGACTTGAGCTAAGCTCGAAATATAAGTCGGTGAAGATCCATACCAAAGTTTCTTGACTCGATACCCTCATGTTATATATAATCGAAACTTCTCGATCATAGGTTACTAGTATACATGTTGAGACGTTGAGTTAAAAAAAATTAAATAAATAAAAAATTAAGATATAAAATAATATTTGTATCAAACGTATATCTTGAATTAGTAGATTATTAAATCAGAAAATATCGTTTACACCGAAAGGATGACAACATCGCAAGAAGGCCACGTAAGTGCCACGGCAGTGCCGTAAACTTGTGTGGCTCTAGTTTGACGGCTACGGTGGAGCTATGTGACGGTAATACGACCTCTAATGCGCAGCTTTCGTGGATCTTATAGTGTAAGTTTATCACACCAACGTGTCCTTTGTGCCGCGTTGAGCTTTAAACATTATGGAGGTGATTTGACCCTAAACATTACAAGCCTTTATTGAAAGACGTGGGAATTTTCCTTCCTCGATAAAGTAGATATGGAGGTGTCATGGGAAAGCAATTGTCTGTTTGAGTTGGTGAAATCTAAGGCTTGAAATTTATATTATATTATTATTTTTGCATTAAAATTAGATGAATGATTGAGTGTGGGGGCATGCAATGTTGTTTGTGCTTGAATCACATGGTGTGAAAAGCAAGGAGAGAGAGAGAGAGAGAGAGAGAGAGAGGAACCTTTTAGTGATGATGTTTATAGGAAGCAAGACGAGGGAGGCAATGGCCTGCCGGTAGACGACGAATACCATGGGGCTCATGCCGTGGGTGAAGGCTGCCTTGGCCGAGAGGGCCATGGCGGCGTAGATGCACTGCACGGCCACCATGGCCAATCCGGGCTTGTACTCCTCGAGGAAAGAGTCAGCCATGGATCAACCTCGGGAAAGGAGGTGGAGGAGGAGGAACTAATGGATTTGCAGGCTTCGCGAGGAAGAAGAGCCGTATAGATCGCAGGCATTTATAGGAATTTGCCTTCATCATACGTGACACATTAATGAAATGTATACTAAACTAGAAAATTCTCGAGACAAGCCTAGCAAGTAGTAGATTGATGATGTTTAGAAGGTTGGCATGAGCTCGACTCGAGTCGAACTCAAACTCGAGTCCACATCAATCAGCATGATTTGAAGCCGGGAACTAAGATAGATTGCGTCGATATCAAATGATGTCATCTAATAATTGATTGTTTCGTCCTTTATTTCCATCGGCGAATGGGTAGGGGGTGCACAAAAGTCACTCGTCCGCACGATTCAACTGGCTGCTAGCTGAATTATTGTCCTGCGTTCGCTGCCCCCCACACAGCGCATTACATAATTGTAGCCCCCATCAATTGCATGTGTGATTTGGGATTTCACGGCCCTCATCGTTCCTCTCTTAATGGCCACAGGCATTGTCTTCCTACTTTCTCTGCATTCGCTGGAGCTCCTTTTAGCTCTGAGAACTTTCGGGTGCATAATTGATGTTTTCTCCAAAATCGATCGTTTAAAGGATATTATGATTCGACTTGAGCTAAGCTCGAAATATAAGTCGGTGAAGATCCATACCAAAGTTTCTTGACTCGATACCCTCATGTTATATATAATCGAAACTTCTCGATCATAGGTTACTAGTATACATGTTGAGATGTTGAGTTAAAAAAAATTAAATAAATAAAAAATTAAGATATAAAATAATATTTGTATCAAACGTATATCTTGAATTAGTAGATTATTAAATCAGAAAATATCGTTTACACCGAAAGGATGACAACATCGCAAGAAGGCCACGTAAGTGCCACGGCAGTGCCGTAAACTTGTGTGGCTCTAGTTTGACGGCTACGGTGGAGCTATGTGACGGTAATACGACCTCTAATGCGCAGCTTTCGTGGATCTTATAGTGTAAGTTTATCACACCAACGTGTCCTTTGTGCCGCGTTGAGCTTTAAACATTATGGAGGTGATTTGACCCTAAACATTACAAGCCTTTATTGAAAGACGTGGGAATTTTCCTTCCTCGATAAAGTAGATATGGAGGTGTCATGGGAAAGCAATTGTCTGTTTGAGTTGGTGAAATCTAAGGCTTGAAATTTATATTATATTATTATTTTTGCATTAAAATTAGATGAATGATTGAGTGTGGGGGCATGCAATGTTGTTTGTGCTTGAATCACATGGTGTGAAAAGCAAGGTTCGAGTGGGATTGTGCTTGTCTAGTGATGTGCCATGAGAGAAGGGTCGTCTTCCAAACGATGGCCTATGTGAGGAAGAGCACATCGAAAGGAGTAGGTCATTCTGCACATCAATGAACACAAGTAAAACGACGATGCTGTCAGTATCTTATGCACGCTTTGATCAATTAGTGTGGGGACACGCCACGGGAATCTTCAGTGTGGGGACACGCCACGGGAATCTTCCCGGCGTTACTAACGACACAAATCTAAAATATTTATGAGAAAATGATAATTTAAAGTATTGAGAAATTAACTTGGGCTTGGGCTTGGGCTTTGGTTTGGACATCGGTGTTGATGTCGAACATCCATCCATCCACATGATTGGAACGATTGATCTGCAGGGCAGAAGGGACACAAAACGGATCCTTCATCTACTTTTCCACTGCCTCTTCTGCTCTTTCCTCCATCAGTGGTTTGGTTAGGTCTGTTTTATAACTCCGTTTTGGTTCTATTACTATGGTCACTTTGTGGGAGTCATCTCCTGGTTGTGACTTCCTCTTGGGGTCCAAATCCTTGGCTTTGCCCCACAAAACCATGTACAGCCCGCTCACCACTGCAACTGCACCAACCAAGCTGCAGGAGAAGAAACATGTCGTATGCTTCGGGACGAAGAAAGACGATAAGAGGTTTGGAATCCATTCGGAGGCAGTAAAACCATACCTTCCAAGATGAAGTTGCTCATGCAGCAGTATCAAAGCCAAGACTGTGGTGATGACTGTCGAAAGTGGGTTGAACATTGCAGAGAAGAGCGGTCCCCTCACCGATATGCACCATGATTGCAGGTAGAAGGTGACTCCAGACCCGAAAATTCCCTGCACACGCCCTTTTGTTCAGTCTTTTGGCCTTCTACTTGGGTGGCTGTGCGAAGGAATAGAGGGATCAAGGGAGAATCTTCTTACCGCAAATAAGCAACTCAAGAGCTCAACCAGCGAAGTGATCTTCCATGAACTCAACTGTGGTTCTAAGAAAAATGTGACAGTGGCGGATTGGAAGGTTGATATCAAGCACATCCATGTTGACAGTGACAACGGGTCTAAGTAGTAGTTGCAGATCGGCACCTGCAAGATGAGCCAAAACGACCAGCAGCAGCTGCTTCCGATGAGGAAAAGTGCGCCGACGACCCACTTATCGGTTGCTGAACCCAACAGCAGGTGTCGAAACTCCATGGATAGAAGCCTCGGGCCTTTCAAGAATGCCATGGCGGTCGCGCCTCCAACGCAGATGACGGTGCCAATCACTTTAGCCATGCTTCTCAGGCTCCTCGCTTTCACTTTCTCTAGGCTGCAAACACCATGAAAGATTTGAATTCCTATTTTCTTTTGTAAGCGAGATGATTCGGTGAAGGATTTACCCCAGAGAGGCTGCCATAACAAATGTGATTGCTGGGATTAGGTTGGTCATTGCTGTGGCCACTGATGAGGACGCCAAGTCCATCCCTCGGTAGTAGAAGAACTGGTTGAGGGTGGCACTGTTTGTTTCACAGAGGAACACGCACGAGTCTCACGTGACCGTGATACCACCCAACAAGTACCCGAAAATGGAGTGCCAAGAGCAAGCATCACTTACCCAATCAGGGAAGCAAGAAACACCAAACAAAAGCCTCTCGTTCCCAAGTCGAGCTGACCTATGTTCCTCCTGCACATCGACATCCATATCAAACACGCGTAGATAGAGAGAGAGAGAGAGAGAGAGAGAGAGGAACCTTTTAGTGATGATGTTTATAGGAAGCAAGACGAGGGAGGCAATGGCCTGCCGGTAGACGACGAATACCATGGGGCTCATGCCGTGGGTGAAGGCTGCCTTGGCCGAGAGGGCCATGGCGGCGTAGATGCACTGCACGGCCACCATGGCCAATCCGGGCTTGTACTCCTCGAGGAAAGAGTCAGCCATGGATCAACCTCGGGAAAGGAGGTGGAGGAGGAGGAACTAATGGATTTGCAGGCTTCGCGAGGAAGAAGAGCCGTATAGATCGCAGGCATTTATAGGAATTTGCCTTCATCATACGTGACACATTAATGAAATGTATACTAAACTAGAAAATTCTCGCGACTCATTTGTAGCCCAACCGTGTCTCGATCCAACACGCAGTTATTGAAGTGAGACAAGCCTAGCAATTAGTAGATTGATGATATTTAGAAGGTTGGCATGAGCTCGACTCGAGTCGAACTCAAACTCGAGTCCACATCAATCAGCATGATTTGAAGCCGGGAACTAAGATAGATTGCGTCGATATCAAATGATGTCATCTAATAATTGATTGTTTCGTCCTTTATTTCCATCGGCGAATGGGTAGGGGGTGCACAAAAGTCACTCGTCCGCACGATTCAACTGGCTGCTAGCTGAATTATTGTCCTGCGTTCGCTGCCCCCCACACAGCGCATTACATAATTGTAGCCCCCATCAATTGCATGTGTGATTTGGGATTTCACGGCCCTCATCGTTCCTCTCTTAATGGCCACAGGCATTGTCTTCCTACTTTCTCTGCATTCGCTGGAGCTCCTTTTAGCTCTGAGAACTTTCGGGTGCATAATTGATGTTTTCTCCAAAATCGATCGTTTAAAGGATATTATGATTCGACTTGAGCTAAGCTCGAAATATAAGTCGGTGAAGATCCATACCAAAGTTTCTTGACTCGATACCCTCATGTTATATATAATCGAAACTTCTCGATCATAGGTTACTAGTATACATGTTGAGACGTTGAGTTAAAAAAAATTAAATAAATAAAAAATTAAGATATAAAATAATATTTGTATCAAACGTATATCTTGAATTAGTAGATTATTAAATCAGAAAATATCGTTTACACCGAAAGGATGACAACATCGCAAGAAGGCCACGTAAGTGCCACGGCAGTGCCGTAAACTTGTGTGGCTCTAGTTTGACGGCTACGGTGGAGCTATGTGACGGTAATACGACCTCTAATGCGCAGCTTTCGTGGATCTTATAGTGTAAGTTTATCACACCAACGTGTCCTTTGTGCCGCGTTGAGCTTTAAACATTATGGAGGTGATTTGACCCTAAACATTACAAGCCTTTATTGAAAGACGTGGGAATTTTCCTTCCTCGATAAAGTAGATATGGAGGTGTCATGGGAAAGCAATTGTCTGTTTGAGTTGGTGAAATCTAAGGCTTGAAATTTATATTATATTATTATTTTTGCATTAAAATTAGATGAATGATTGAGTGTGGGGGCATGCAATGTTGTTTGTGCTTGAATCACATGGTGTGAAAAGCAAGGTTCGAGTGGGATTGTGCTTGTCTAGTGATGTGCCATGAGAGAAGGGTCGTCTTCCAAACGATGGCCTATGTGAGGAAGAGCACATCGAAAGGAGTAGGTCATTCTGCACATCAATGAACACAAGTAAAACGACGATGCTGTCAGTATCTTATGCACGCTTTGATCAATTAGTGTGGGGACACGCCACGGGAATCTTCAGTGTGGGGACACGCCACGGGAATCTTCCCGGCGTTACTAACGACACAAATCTAAAATATTTATGAGAAAATGATAATTTAAAGTATTGAGAAATTAAATTATTTTCCAAATCGAGCCTTTTTTTTTTTTGAAACAATGCATCACTCAAATCTCTTAAACTGATTTGCAACTAATAATATGTTTAAAGAGATCATAAGAAATATATCATTTTAATATAAATTTAGCTTTTACATTTAATGATATTTATCTTTTCATAGTATCTCCATTTGTAGCATCTGGTGTTATTGTTACATTATCACCCGCCACATCCTGTAGATTCCCCCTATGAGATAGGACTTCAAACAAGTGTTTCATATTTTATAGTTAGATTGATTAAAAAAATTAATATAAATTCACTAACTCGACTATTATAATTTATAATAAAAAAATATTGTTTTCTTTGCTAGAGAGATTTTGAAATACATATTATCACTCTTGTGTTTCTGATATTATATGAAGAAAACGATAGATCACATTAAAGTATAGCATTTTCTTAAATAATAATAATAAGATAATACTAATTCAAAATCATACCAAATAGATGAAGAAGAAACCAGGGCAAAAAACAAAAAAAAAGTCATATTGAACTTCTAAAAAAGAGATGTAGTTATAACTACTATCTCAACCTTATAGGCTTGAACACTTATTTGAATACATCAAATGTCATATGTTTATAGGTGTGAAATAATAATTTAAACCAAGAGACATTTATCTCTACAACTATTTCTAATCAATTTATTTTAAAAATAAAAATAAAACATAACAAATTAAAATTTTTAAAAAGATATAATTTAAATTTTAACAAATACATTAGACCTACTCAACAAAGTGTGAGAGTTCATAATCTCATTTAACATTCTTTTGGATCTCACTTATATACCCTTTAGATCTCATTTGATAACTTCTCTCAGACTTCGATTTAAGGATTGAATCCTACTAATTATATACCTTTCATCGAGTTCAAAGATACATTATTGGTTTATAATTTAGATATCAGAGGAGTAAGAGCTCATGCTATATTTTGTATCTATTGACTGATTTAAAATGAATTCGAATCCCATTGATTCTGAGTTAATATGAGCATTTTATCAGCCATCATTCATAAGATTGTCATTCTAACTATCAGAAGGGGTTTTTATCCTGTAGAAATGGGCTTCTATCCATCATCACAACCTCGTGGCCCATAACGGGTTTCTTTTATTTCTTCTGATTTGCCACGGATCAACGCAAACAAGAGAAGAGAAAAAAAAAAAAAATAGAATCCAAAAAAGTTCTTATTGTAGATGTTTTGCGCGCTCTCTCTCGATCGATCGATCGACTTGTTTTCAAAGTATTAGGTGTTTGACGTGGAGGATGATTTGAATTCAATCGTAATTGTTTCTCGAGCCCATCACAAATAGATTCGGTGTCAAGAATGTCGAATCATCGAACTATCATACTAAGATGATGCAAAACTAGTTAATAATTGGGTTCGAAGGATTTAGTTATGTGTCGAATATAGTGAGCGTGGAGATCGTCGATGTGGTGCACCGAAGGCTTTTATATTAATTGCGGTGAATGACTCGGAGATATAATAGTTATGTATTGGGCGTAATTACTGTATCATGGGGACATGAATTCATCCAATACGATGACATGTGAGTAGGCATTCACAGACCGTCGAGTGACGGCTTCCCATATCACAAACTAATGCACTCTTAGATAAACCGTCGCTAGCAATGGGAAGAAGGTCGGTTTAGTGTCACCCGTCGTCCATTAAGAGCATTCATGGGTTGGTTGGATGGACACACACACCACATGCAATCACATGCTGTTACTCTCCCATCGCATGACCTGAGATTGATCCTACCAAGGAAGGAAGCTGTGGGCATGTAGCGAAGCATGCACGGTGGGAAGGCGACGACGGAGCTCGGTCCTCTTCTCGTCTCCTCTTTGCGCGTGAAGGTAGCTTGGCAAGATCCGGGAAACATGGCTGCCGTTCCCTTTCACCCACATCACGTGGCTTCACGAGGCAACCAGTGCAGTAAAGATGACGTCCGAAATGACCCCCTCTTAATCTTTGGATTTGGCCACCCGAAACGTTCCTTCCATCAGCTCTCGCTGTGTCATCCTCCTCCTCATCATCATCACGTTCTCCTTCTGCTGCAACAGTAACTCCTCCTCACCCATTGACACAGAGACAGAGAGAGAGAGCGCGCTCTCGGTGCATGCATCCAGTCATGGGGGGACACGAGGTGTGAATGGTGGCATTCAATGCGGCGTCTTTTAGAGGTGCAACGCATCTGATAGATTGACATGCAATCTAAGAACGTGAAATGTGGATTTCTTGTTTTCTTCCTCCTCTCTCGCGTCTCATAGATTTGACACTCTAAATCTCCTTCTTCTTTCACTTCAGTAGTCGAGGGAAAGAAAGAGTTTTGGATCGAATCTATCTCGACAAAGCTTGTCGATGTCATTTGGGAAGCTAATTCTGCTCCTCCTGCAAACCAAACGCAACAAAAAGATCGAATGCTGCGTGTTACTGTAAACAACTTTACGCCGTGACCTCGGGGCCGACACGGCTTGGTTTGGGTCCGAATGGGTGGGGATCTTGCTCGAGGTCTCTCAAAGTTGCTGATGTGGCCGGCCGCATGGCTCGGATCACGTCGGAGCTCGTCGGGGCGTTCTGCGGGCAAGGGTTCCTTCCCTCGACGTCCCGTGGGAAGCCGCTCCGTCTTCTCACCTGCACACAAGTCGGGTCGGTAGCTCGGCCCGACCCCTTCGACGATCAAGTTAGTCGAGTGGAGTGAAGATGTCTTTTTTTCTGGGGTCCCCCCTTTTCTCTCATAGGGCAGGGTTTTTATAAAGTAATTTACTGTTTCCGATGTGTCTGTTTGCAGGGAGTAGGATCGTACTCCTGGTAACGTCTGACAGCGGTGTTGACGTGGCGTGAATGATCGGACCTGAGCAGGACGTTAATATGCCTCAGTTGACGTTCCGATCCGTTTGACCAGGTGCTGTCAGGTCAATCGAGGCGCGAGGCGTCATCTGGGGTGACTGACGTCAGCCTCAGTCTTATCGTCATTATTACCCTTATCACAACCTGAGTCTTATCGCCATTATTACCCTTATCACTGTATGTATCGACACATTGGAGTACTGTACTGCTGAGGTTATAGCCGCCTAAGTGATGTTCTCACAACACAAACTAGTCACTTGAATGATCGCATTACGGCGTGCGTTTGATGATGTGACTTTGAGTCCATCGGACTACTACTATCCAATCAGCATTGTCACAACCTGTAATGCTTCGGAGCAACATCATATTATATCCGACATGTTGAAATATTAAATTAGATCGAAAAAATAAAAATAAAATAATAATTTTTAATTAAATTTGAAAAATATTTTTTTTTATTAAAATCTTCTTACCTCTTTCTCTATCTCACCCTCGAGTTATAAGTACTCAAATCTTTTTAGGTCTTTATTTTTTTTTTGTGAAGGACATATGTTAGAATACTAAATTATTATAGTTTCTATTAAAGTTTAGAGCACTTAAATTATAGATCTGTAAAATTTAAAGAGAGCGATGATATGAATTTTTTAAAAAAAAGTCTTTCATATTTGGAGTTAATTTTGTAACATAAAGTAATAGCATACAAACTAATTATAATATTTGAGAATATGAGAAAAACACATGTCAATTAAAGCAAGGAATTATAATATTTACAGAACAAATCGTAACCCATTAATATTCTTTTTCTTAAATCGAATCAAGCTTGTAACCCATCTCAAACATTACCAATGGGAAGGAAGAATAATTTGCATCGGTAGTATTGGGATTGAAGGATACAGTTCTTCCAAAGAAATGGTCATTATATCATCCTACAATGTTATTCGAATACATACTGAAGCTTACTAGCAGAGACAAAGTTACGATGAGTAGGACGAGAAAGGGGCACACAACTCTCTTTTCAGCCAAAGATCAACACATTACACACCATGGAGGTCTAAAATCCTCTTAAGAACGATCACTTTCAGCTCCAAAAAGGATATATACTCGGCAGTCCTCCGCAGAAATCCCTCTAACCCTACCGCATTCCTGCAGCAAGGAACAATCTTCTTGAGCTTCCTCAGTTTCTTTAGCACCAGACATTGCAGCTGGGGCTTCCTCTCTCTTAGTGGCAGCACTCTGCGACTTCCCCTTCTCGAGGCCCTTCTCATCGCCAAGGAACTATTTGTGCAAAAAGAAGAGATGAGAGATGGGGAAAGCAGGAATCGGAGGGTGTGAAGAGGCTTCAGGTGGCCATGCAAGTGAAGACGATGATGGGAGATGGGGAAGGCAGCGAGTAGAGTATTAATAGGGATGAAGCTGGGCAGCTCACCGTGACAAGTGGATGGAATTATTGGGTTCCTCTCTCGCATTCAAAGCCAGTCATATCAAGCAATAGCAGCAAATGAAGCACTCCTGCACCAGAAGTTGACAACCGATCCACGTCTCGATCGCATCGTGTCAAGGAATTCACACGAGAAGTCACTCGACGCACTGTTCACTGCTCCTCCTTAGGGTTGAGGATGAACTGCATCTTAGCGAGAAGTGGGAGCCATCGAGATAATTTTGTAGCAGTCGAACAAGGTGAGGAAATTTTGAACTCCCATCTACAAACGAAGACTTAATGTCTACCATTTCATTGTGTTCCTCAGTCTTACGCTACAATTTCGACAACATTGTTAAAGAAATATAATATCTGTTCTGATTTAATGAAAATTCAAGAAAAGATATCTAAAATGAAAATTCTCAACAATGAAGGCTTCCACCTCAACAATTCGATATCACGGTTTGACCACATTAAATATATTTCTCTCTCTTTTATATCACTGTTTTCTCTACATTTTAGTAACTACTCAGGTATGGATGATGACCATCACAATGGATCATCCTCAATGTGTTTGGGAAAGATCTGCTGCTGCAATGTAAAACAAGAGATCTATCTCTTCTCATTTCATCAGTACTCATCGTGCATGTGATGCATGCATGAAGCTGGTTAAGATGCAGGGGTGTACTAGGTTAGGGTTGGGGGGGGAAACCGTAGACGGTGTAGTGGCTGAGGAGTTCAGTATGGGGACCTCACTCACACACACTTGTCCAATCCGTCACCGTCGACAATGGGCCGAACATGCGCTGTGCAGGATTCAACCCCATGTCACTGACACCTCCATCACACTGTTCTTTGCACCGCCGCCGCCTCCTTCTCCTGTCCTGAGCTTTCAGTCGCCTGCGTGCGTCACCGGTGCATGCAGCAGTGTCGACGAGCGAAGAAGCATCTATTTACTTTAAATGATATATGATTGAATAATCACAAATCCTAAAAATTTAAGGAAATAGCTTAATATATACTTTGATATCATCTCTCACGAGAAAGTCCGATTAGATTTGACATATGAAGTACTACCGCTCACGAGTAAGTCGGATAGATTTGATGTGTGACTGAAACCTAAATATATATAGTACAAAACCTAGTGAATACAGCTCATGATTAAACTTGTCGCGTGAACGAAATCCCAAGTATATGGTGCAAAATCCAAATGGCAAACGAGTACGAGATCGATTCGTATTTAATTAACAGGCAGACATGAGTGTTGAAGACGAAGCAGTTGACTGATGGACTCCTGAGACCAAATCCTAAATCTCTTTCCTGATTCCATGATCTCAAAGCGAGCCACCGACATGTGGGAACGAAGAGGAGCTGTTTCCAATTGCTGCAATAAGGGAGTTAAATGACTCGATCGAGACATGAAGGTGATGGATGTAATGGCGTGAGTCGCTCGTTTGAAGAACGAGATGGACAATGTAACAGCAATGGACCGACCGTGTGGCTCACCTCAGTAATAACAGGATATCTTCACTTGGTTTCATACATTAAAAACAGTCCTGTTTTTATCTTATATCGTCTCGATAACAAAATATCAAACATTTAAATGTTCTCAAGAGTAGAAGCACTTGAAATGGTACGCATCAGATCATGGTCTGACAACTACAAAGATCTAAAACCATCTGTTCCTGGGGCAGAGAAAATGGAAGCCACACAGGGAAACCAATACCGACGCTTTCCATCTCTATGACCATCGTCGATCATGGCAAGACCTTCCTGTATTTTCCAATGCGAGGAATCATTAAGTATTTGCTATATTTAGGAATTAGGCATAAGCAACCGGCACTTACCTTCAGCAGAGTCTCAAGAGCATCGATCGCACGACCAGAGGACCAGGAAAGTCTCTTCTCGAGTTCTTCGATAGTCACGTAGCCTTGAGCCTGCATGAGTATAATTCGATAGCAGGTATTAAATGTTGGATGCTCATGTCAAGCTAGATTATCCATTAATTGATTCTGAACTTAATAATGTAAAATAATCCTATTAGCATAAGTATCGAGGACTGAGAGGTTTATGTCAAAAAGTTCATAGGAAGTTGGTCAAGACAGCATATATCACCGTGAGAAAATATCAAGAAGGAACTCCAAGATCTCAGATGGAATCTAAAGACTTGGGAGCTGTCACCACCAGGCACCAAGCCTTAAGAACATGCCACCTTTTTCTTTGTCTATGCACCAACATGATAAGTAACATCATCATGACAACAAAAAATGGTTTGATTAATAAATCCAACATGTAAGAGTATACTAATTCACCAAATTGTTCGTTTTGGTGATTTAGGAAAAAATTGATTCGCACTAGCTTGCTACGGAAAAAGTTTCCTGTTATACTGATGCTTCTAGTTCGGCTGTATCTTGTAGCTGTTTAAATGTTGTTTCAGTGACATAATTTTCATTTCTGCGAAATTGTATGCAATCATGCACTATGTAGTAGTATATATGTTCCGACGAACAAACAATGAATATCATGTTACAAACAAAACCTAGGCCTATTTAAATAAGTATATATATTGAGAATTTTCCCAGATAACAGAGTAGCCAATACAACACCGATTATTCCTTTTTAGTGTGAATGGATGCAGATAGATCAACACAAATATGGTTCCATCAGAAGCTTGTTTTTACTGCAAGCTACTTCTCACTTCACTTCAAATTTGATCTACTTTTTCAAGGCAAGTGAATTAGATAACTTTTCTTCTTTTGTATGCTACTAAAATCCTAGAGAACAAACCATCAGGAATGATGAAAGAAATTAAAGCGTAAATGGTGCAAGTAACAACTAAACAAAAAAACTGTACAACCCAAGACGACATCATGAAATAGACAAACCTGAGCCACTTCAAGAATTTCATTATGATCCTTGTTCAACTCAGTAGGCACCGAACGAACAAGCTTTTTCTTGCCAACTGATATAACTTCAAAACCGCTACCCAGGACCTGAAAATTTATAAAGTGAGCAGACAAATCATGTCCGGTCAACATATATGTTCCAAACTAAGATCATTAGAACTTATAGGAAATCAACAACACGTTGCCAAAGATACAAGAGACGGAGACAACCTCAAGAAACACTCTACAAGAGATGGCCCTAAAAACATCTTACTGAAAGAACAAAAAAAAAAAGGACAGCTCTGTATATAACTCATCATCAATTCAATACCTTTAGCTTACTTATAGCACGGAGGCAGTCATCTTCAGTAACAGCCTCCCGAGCAACTTTACGCCTCTGACAAAGAAGACTACAGAGCTCTTGCAAGTTGATTAAACCTCCATTGTGAGATCTAGTTGACAAGCATATGTCTACAATCTGAACTCCTGCCTTACCATATAGCCCACATTGGAAGAAATAACAAATTAGCACCATACATAGTATACAGTATGAATCAGCTAATCCAAATCTAAAGTTGGTACCGGAAACTGGATTAAATGTTTGCACAGAAATTGTATGTGGAGTCACAGAAACTCACCAAGCTCATAATAGAAGTCACCAATCCCTAGCAACTCAGCCCAAAATCCCTTGTTTGAGGCCAAGGGATCAACTCCAACTTTGGCACACATCTCATGGAATTGTGATCTAAATGTGGGGTTTTTACGGATGTCATTCTGCAACCAAGCCAATCATCAAACTGGAAGCACTTTAATCCCAAATCAAAAGTAGCTTTACAGTGATTCTCAGTCAGGAATCTTAAAATGAAAAATAATAAATGACTTGTTTAAACAGATCACAGCTAACAAGAGGAATTTCAACATAAATCAAACCCCTTACAGAAAGGGGAAGTAATCTGATTAGTCATAACAAAAAACGACAAATATAGGAGCCTAACTGATTAATCTAGTAAATAAACCAAAAAGTAAATCTAACTTGATCCAATTCTATATTTTTAATCTTTCCTTGGATGGCTTCCTAGGACAGATATCACTATGCCTTAACCAAGAACAGCCCATGTTTAACTAATCCAACTTTCTGTACATCTCACTTACCAAAAACAATCTCAGAGTTATTTTTCTAGGCATCTCAAACCATTCTTATTATCTCTATACCGTCAGTTGTTCCAGGAGATGGATTTGTAAACTGTTATGCACATCTTAAACAGAAATTGCCAACCAACTTTTTGAATAATAAATACAAAACAATAAAGAGGTCAAGAGGAAAGTTGATGCAGTTCAGTTTGAAGTTATTTTAAGAGAAAAAACTTCAAAGAAACATTGAGCACGCAAATATTGACAATAGTCACCTAAAAATTCAAAATGTGGTTCCAATATTGCATAAACAGGTATTACAAGAATCAAGTTATATTCCTAGTGTAAGAAACAAAGAGAATTGAGGAAACAATTCTATAACCATTCAATAATGTTCAGTAATGTTAATACACAATAAAAATATAAAAGAGAAAAAAATTTATTTGAACTGTAGATGTGCTGACAATATGCAATTGAATTGTAGTTTGCTATTTAACCTTCAACACATGCAGAAGAAGTTGACTAGATCTTCATCACCAATTTCAACAAAAAAAGTTCCATTCTATTCAACTCTTTTAAATATTTTGTATTCTGTAATTAAATATTTTGAATCAACAGCACAAGAAGTCATATATATTTCCACTATTTTATGTATATATTAATGGACACAGCCATGATAAGGATCACAAGAATATCCTTCATGATTATTAATATACTGCTAGACACGAAATGTAAAACCATCATTTTTCATACTAAACTCTAACAAACGTGAACTTCCATGAAGCTTGTAAGAAACAAGAATTTGTCAACCAAACAAGATGTTTTGTGCAATCTTCATCACTTGAATAGAATGACAACAACAAACTTCCATACAACTTCAAGAAAAGATCAAATTGTGATTTCCGGTCCTTTCAGTTTTATCAGAAATGAAAGCTATAGTTTACACTTTAATCTCCAACAGAAGCTAATTTTGTATATTCACATATATGTATATATAAGTAATCAATAAACCAAAAGCATCTGTTTCTTCACAAACTCGACTCTAAAATCACTCTAATTCTTTCATAGTTGTTGCAAACACACAATAAGCCACAACTCTCTCAAACAAATTTGCAAACCCCAATCTGGGGCTCTAAGTGAGACATAAAGAGAACAGACAAGCAAAACACACAGATGCATGTTAAAAAATATCAACTATATTAACACAAACAAAACAAAGGGACAATATGCAGTGAATAATACTACCTTGTGCTTGCGAGCAAAATCCTCTAACTGAGTTCGAAATGTTTCGAGCTGTTCCTTCATGACATCTGCCCTGATCCTAGCAACATTTTCACCAACTAGTCGATATTGATCCTATTAATCAAACAGAAATTAACTATTACAAACATCCATGATGCGAACTAATAAGCAAGAACGTAGATTTTGGTTTATGATGATAAACCAATATAAGAAAAAATAAGTTATTTGAAAAAGAAAAATACAAACCGTGTTTTAACACATGTACATAAACACATCAAGCACAAAATCATAGTCAGAAACTAGTACCCGTGCAGCAGCCGCACCCTTTAAACCTGCAATCCCAGGTCTTCTCCTCATGCTTCTGAAACAACACAACAATATACTCAGAAGAGCTTGGAAGTTACAATTAATTACGCTCTAGACATAGTTGAAACTAGAAGTACCATCAGCAGGACAACAATGGCCAATTAGATTAATTAGGAAGAATTGATAGGTCTCAAAAGAATAAGGAGTTATCCGAATGAATCAAGCAGAATAAACAGACCTTGAAACTCCCAAGAATCTAAAAGTTCCGATTAAGATCGATAAATTGGTGTTCTTTTCTTTTTAAAAAAATCTATTATTTAAGGGTTGAACGATGGAGTTAGAAGAAACGGCTTTTTGCCCTAATTAGTCGAGGGAGAACCTTGATAAGAGGAGCTACGATCAAGCAAGCCCTTTCTCCTAGTAGGAAACCCGAGGTGAAGGAAATGGCGCAGTCGCAAGACTCCGGTGAAGACTTTGGCCCTTTATCAGGTGGCGGTGGTAGTGATGGCCGGCCTACCGCTGGTCACAATTGACTTCCGACTCGAAAGGACAGGGAGAAGCAAAGTACGTCGCCGGAGGTGGAGTCGCAGAAGATCGATCTCTAGGGCGCCGGCGACGGGAGGAAGGGAGATAGAGAGATTCGTGCGATGACAAACTTGGGAATTCCGTAAATATTAAAATAAACTATTAAGTAGAAGGACAAGTCTTTTACGTATTTGCCCTTTTCAAGTTTTCAAATAATCTATTTGTCCTAATAAATCTTAATAAAAGTTTGATTCAAATAAATTCTTTCTCATACTTTAAAAGATAAAATAGATAAAATAAATCTAATTGACACGTGGGCTATCGTATTTTTTTATATAGTTGACTTTTGCATCGAAAGTGTCGGTGAATCTTTACGATGTTGGTGAATCTTCACACGTAGTCGAGGAGGCAACACAGTTTGGTCCGATCCCGAATGCGCAAAGCTGCCCAAGTGGATAATCGGGTGGACAAAACGAATGTTGGATTAGGTTTAGCTACAGACCTCATTGCTCGCTTCTCCGTCGCTAGCCCTTGCACTCAAGATGAGGTCAAGAGGGAGATTTCTCGACCCCTCTAAAGCTTAAGTTAGAATGAAACAAAATGATAGAAAGTTCAATATTCAATCTCCCCCCATTGGTCAAAGTGTCACAGACAAAAGTGTAAATAGAGTGTTCGATGTAATGCTTATATATGTCCGTGTCTTTTGGTTTGTTCATGCTTTGCATAGCATGTAGAGGGATGATCAAAGGCTTATAACCCCATTTTAGTTGGGTTTGGCAGTCATTTTAGGCTTGTAAATAAATGTTGTGTTATGTGGATACTTGTGAGAGATTTCGATCTATAGTGGATCATTTTGACCCTTTGTTGTGCAACCGTTCAAAGCTTATGAAGTCTGTTTGTAATTTGCATTGGTTATGAAGTGTTTTTTGAAATGTTTGCTTACGGATCCCGATTGAGGCGCTTTCTCTAACCCGTTTTTTCTTTTGTAGGTCCTAAGGGACCATGAGAGGTTTCAGGAGACTGACCTTTGCGGACGAACTCGTAAGGGTGCCGCACAATTCAAGCAAAACCAACTAAGTCAGTGACATATGGTATCAAAGCGGGACAAGCACTCATAGAAACACATGACATACAAACGTAGAGAACCTAGCGGGGTTGCATTGAGGGCAGCTAGCATGCGCAATCGTTTTTGAGAGAACAGGCATGGAGATGTAGGGAAAAGGAGTCGCTCAAAGGAGCGGACATATGAGAGTGGCATTTAGAGGAATGTCCAACCCTTCGCGCAAGAGGCATTACGAGGACAAGCAAGCTGAGAAGAATGTATAGCGCACAAAGGTTGGGATGACTGAGTTTAAACTACGGCTCAACGTTGGCAACCATACTTGATGGTGCTTAAGGCAAGCAAGGCGCTTAGTAAATGGCGAGACCATGTAAGGTGGAATGGGTTATTCAGTGACCGAAAGAGTTATGCAAAGCTCACAGAGATGAGGGGAATTGCTAACTCAAAGAATTCGATACTCATGCAAAGGCTTGTATGCGAATGATGGAGTGTTCGTGGCCATCCCAAGGCGATCAAAACTCGGTACTATGGAGCATTGAAACTTTCTCTTTAACATGAGAATGATATGTCCGTATGAGCCTAAAGTGCGCAACGAGTTCAGCATGTTGGTAGGCCTTGAGGGGTGCAGCGGGGGCTGTATTGATGTGGAGTCGCAATCTAGCAAGTGCATTTGCAGGAGACAGAACAATGCATAGTTTATTCAGCAAGGTGAAGTAGTTCAAGGGGATGGTGGTCTTCGAAACTTTCAAAGAGAAAGAAGCGAATAGAGAAATTGCTCTAACGGGATAGATATCCATGAGGGATAAGTCCCAACTCTCTAGACAGAGAACCATGTGCAACGGACCACACATGCTGAGGAGTACCTCAAAAACAACTTCACAAAGCTCAATGGACCGAGCGAGCCATAAGGAGTCATCACATGATCTCGCTTGAGATAATGTATTGGGGAATGCATTGCGAGATCAAGTGGGGGGAGTGATCTAAGGCAACACAAATGAAGACACACTTAGAGTCGATATGGAGATCGGACTCAACAAAGAGCTGACCGTGGAATGGTGGGCGCGAGGGCCACCTTCAACTCAACTCAATGCTAGTCGCAAGATGCCGGTGACTTTATCAGGTGGCAATGGTAGTGATGGCGGGCCTACCACTGGTGACAATTGACTTCTGACTCGAAAGGATAGGGAGAAGCAACGTAAATCGTCGGAGGTGGAGTCGCAGAAGATCGATCTATAGGGCGCCAACGATAAGAGGAAGGGAGATAAAGAGATTTGTGCGATGACAAACTTGGGAATTCCAAAAATATTAGAATAAACTATTAAGTAGAAGAATAAGTCTTTTGAGTATTTGCCCTTTCCAAGTTTTCAAATAACCTATTTGTCCTAATAAATCTTAATATAACATATATTATAAAAGCTTAATTCAAATAAATTCTTTCTATTACTTTAAAAGATAAAATATATCTAATCCACATAGGCCAATGTAGTTTTTGGAATATGATCAAAAGAGCTGACTCGAGTTCTCTTGATCTCGATCTTAATTCTTTATAAGGTCTTGATCTTAATTCTTTATAAGGTCTTGAGTGATACTTTGAGAAATCAAATTTTATCGATCGATTTTTCTTTGTTTATTACTTGGCATCTTGGGACGACACGTGCTGCCCCTCGTAACATCCGAATCGAGTTGAGTTATTTTTCTCTCTTTTTATTAGAAAACTAATTAATAGGAAGGATAGGAGAGATAGAGAGAATCGAGTTGAGTCATTTTTCTCTCTTTCTATTGGAAAACTAACTAATAGGAAGGATAGGAGAGAGAGAGAGAGAGAGAGAGAGATGAGCACCAACGAGAGGGAGGCGGGCTTTGGCCCAAGACTGGCAACAGGAGGAGACCGCCAGTGACAGTGGTGGAGAGGAGCAGGTCGACTATCGAGTCAGCTTAAGCATCTTTTGATGTATGAATCATGTACAGATTGAGTACTTATTTCTCGAACATATTGCACAATCATCTTAATTGAAGAATCAGGTAAAATGAGCACATCTCAGATCAATAGATGCCATATGAAGCTTTCTCAGCTGTAAAATCTTTATGTAACATCTTCTTGGCATTGTCATATGAATCTGATCAATGTGGGCTACTGGTAATTGCATCTGAAGTTAGCAATATGTGAACCTTGGGATGATTTGGATGGACTCTCTCTATCTCCAGAGCAGGGAGGGGAGGGAGACGTCAGCTACTGCTGGTTTGTATTTGCTTCAACTAGCCTTACTAACCTTTTACCCCCTTGAATTGATCTTTCTTTTCACTGTAATCCCATGAAAACAGATTGCTTAATCATATATGCTAGAAGAGCAAGCTAGCTTTGTTAAGCGATGGAAATGTCATAGGTAACTGAGATCAGATTAAGATAAGAACATCTTATTCTAAAGCCACAGCTACTTTGTCATTGTTCACCCACAATAACAATTATGATCTTCCAACCAACCTTTAGACCAATTCAGCTCGCTCTCTCTCTCTATCTATCTATCTATCTACCTCCCTTTATTCAATACATATGGCAAGCTTGCAGCATCTGATTCCGCGTGAACGAGTTCAGTCAAGAAAAATATAACATAAGAATGCGTCTCAAGGAAAGAAAGGATGATAGGAGTTGCAGCTGCTCACACGTTTATCCAATCAATCACCCAATGAAACAATGTGCAGACAATTCCAGACGCAGCAGGCGAAGTGGACATCAAAGAAAAGAGTATAGTGTGTTGACGACGACTCCTGGAGGGACCAATGACGCTGCGAGGGAGGACAGCATCCGAGCGAGAAGGAAAAGTAGAGCAGCGGTGGCCACCACGTCGGAACTGCGCCGACCAGTGGAAGAAGATAAGAAGGGACGACTCTTCCTTCTCCAAGTGCCCCCACGCCCGACGAAGAGCTTTGGAGACACGGCAAGTATAACGTCTGCGTCCCAGTCTCCGGTGGGGAGTCACCCCTTCGTTCTTCTCGACAGCGACTTCCTCCTCCACCGGGCTTTACGTAGTTGACCGGACGAGCACGTCTACAGGTGCGAACAGCGGCGGACGTACGAGTATACATGTGGCAGAGGTCGGATGCAGCCGTCTATAGTGCCGGTCTCTTCCACCACCGAGACTTCCACATGTATATCTATCGATCACGTCTATGACTAAAGCTCTTAAATATATTAGTATTATTACTACATTCCAACACTTTTTGAATGTGACCAAATTATGGTGGTGCGAATGTTCAGTCTTTGCTTCCTCTCAACCCTCACCAGAAGTTTTCCCCCACCAACCTGGCAACATTTTCTTTCATCAAATAAAAATAAATTGTGATTTATGAGTATACTTAAAAAGGACAGCATGCAAGAGTGAAATCTGAAGGAAGGCCAGGGTATAATTCGAGTATTCATGTTCTCAGATGATGATGATGATGATGATGATGATGATGATGATGATGAGCGACTCACCAGTCTTGAATCAGTCATGATCTGAGGTTGGTCAGGTTGCTGGGACTTTGAGAGAATCTTGGGCAGGGCCATGAAGATTAACATCAAATCTGTTGCAATCAAGGAGTGATCCTCATGAATGCAAAAGGACTATGAATTGATTGACGGACGTAATCTGCATGTCTTCTAGTGTGAAACTTTGTCTCAGATATTTGACGCTGAAGCCATCAGCAAATAGAACAAGCAAGAGGAAAACAAGACCAATTTGTACAAGCAAACCGTCCAAGATTGATTGATTAGCATGAGACTGTAGGAATGGAAGTATGTATTGGCAAGCATGATGGATGCTTGCCAATTATGCTATCATTACATGCAGTATGTGTCACAAATGATTGGAAGAACATCTGTGTGAAATGAAATTTCTGTAACCATCTACAAGAAAGAGCAAAAGGAAAAACAACAAAAAAAACTTTTACCATATATTTACATGAATATAACTACAAAGTCTGGCTTTGGGTGTGACAGCTTCCTAAGGTATAATCTGGATAGAATCTGAATACTTTTGTTCCCAAGCTTTCTGACCTCCCCATGCAGCTTCTGCATCATCTGCAATAAGTCCTCCTGTATTGTGAATTCCTAGTTTTTCACATGCACCCTCGACTCTAGTTTTTCACGGGCTGGTTAGCTCAACCCAGGCTGGTTTAGCTTAACCCGGCGGAAGGTTGGATCATTTTGGAGAGATCTGACAGCAGAATACACACTTTCTTAGAGAGAACCTTCAAACGAGACTCGAAGCTGAGCAGGTCTGGGCGGTTGTACGGATGATGCATTGGCTAGGCCCTGAAGCATTTTCACGATATCCACTGTATCGTCGAGATAATACTTTGCCTTGCTTGGTTTTTGGCCGACCGTGCATGCAAAGACTTCGGCAATTGCTGGAACTGATGAATTATTTGTATAACTGCTGATGCTCTCAAACATGTCTTCGTCTGATCTATCGTCACCTATGCATAGTAAAAAATCCGGTGCCTTTCCCGTACTCAACAAAGTTGCCATGAGATTTTCGACCACCATGCCTTTGCTTATCCCCTACATATATAAGACTGGTCAAGGCTGAATAAAAGTAGCAAGGATAAGCGAATAATAAAAGGAGACCTACCAAACCAAGCAAGCCAAGACATGGTCAAAGGCTGAACAAAAAAAGGAATAAAAAGTAATAAGAAAAGAAGACCTAGCAACCCAAGTAACCCAAACCAAGGCTATCTATTCTAGATCTCCAAATTAATATTATTACTATTTTTAAGAAATCCTATCAGAACTTGTGGGGGCATCCATGCATGCTCGAGAGATAGTATAACCATGTGTAAGGTAGGCAGATATTCCCTCAAAGTCAATCCTAATCCATACACCTTTATTTTGAAAGCTAAGCTTCTTAGATCACGATAGTCATATTTGGTTCAGATCTAAAGCAAAAAATTTAGTGAAGGAAACAGAACTAATATCAACTTCTTCATACCTGAGGGTTCACTTCTACAATATGCTGGCCTCTTTTTACAACCACAGGTTCATTGGCAAGCACATTCTCAAGATGATCAAGGAGTTCCTTCGCTTGACACGAACCAAAATCTGGATCAGCCTCTTGATGATGCCAAACTAATGCGCTTTCTTTAGGTTCTATGGAGGATCCATCTGTGGCCTCCATGTAGAGTCTCATCACAGGTTCTGCAATCTTCTTCCAATTGAAGTCTGTAGTCAACATGCACAACTCCCATGGAGCATCTTTATTCCACCTGCAATCCAAAACAACAACCAGTCAGTCATAAGAGAATACCACCTTCCCTTCAATTCAAATCATAACGCATGGTGTTGGTTAGATCAATCAATTCAGAATTTCACTTTTCATCACTTTGTTATCATAGCCAGTTATATACCTCGTGACTATAAATAAATCAACAAATAGACAAACTTTCATACACAGTTTTTTGCTTGGCTTGTGTATCTTAATCAAGACATAACAAGGATATTTCACTTCATCTTCTGAAGACAATTAAAATTATGTTACTGACTCAGGTTTTATCAGGTTCAAACATTTCTAAGCTTCTATACAATGACATGTATGTCTCAACTTCTGAAAGTAAAGTTTGTTGCATTCATTAAGGTGGCATGTTCAATCACTTTCTTAGAGCTAACCATGTCCACATCCTCCAAAATGAGTAGAAAAACCTTTGCTCACAAAATTGTACTGTATATGTATAATAAAAAGGCAACCTACAGCACGAGGATCCCACCAATGCGAGATCTAGGATGGTCAACCTAAATAATCTTATCTTAAAGCAAAGACACCACCCTCACACAGTTTGCACAATCTATATTATGGATATTATCAAAACACAAGAATATGTGAATATGAATTCTGTAAGAGATTTTATGTGTACTCCATGATTATATGTCATATGTTTTACCTCATAACTTCTTAAAAATTATCTTTGACCATTAGACAAGGTACACTCTTCCCCTACCAAATTTGCTATGGTAAATAACAAAAAGATGCCACCATTGAACAACCTATTAAAGTAATATAAAGTTTGCTATTTCAGTGCAGAATTATTATTACCTCGTGAAATATCCATGCTCCGCAGATATCCCTAACTTTTCACATGGTGCAAACCATTTGCCCAACTCATCTTTCCCCCGACCACTGACCAGAAAAACAACATTCTTTGGGTCACTGCATAATCCGTTCAGAACTGAAATAACTTCACTGCTTGGCTTTTTGACAATAGAAGTCTGAGGCATCATGGTCCCATCATAATCAAGCAAGATAAGCCTACAGTCTGTCCTCTGGTATGCCGAAACAATATGCTCAAGGGACAGCTTCCTAAAATTAGGACCAAGAGCAACGACACGGAAGCTCATTCCAAATCCAATCCCCCAACACCTTCTTAGGAAATGATCTTTGCAAGCTCGCTGCAAGTCCTGATCGAAGGACCTTGCCCAATATGCAACGTCGTGGGAACTGACATACTTATAATGCTTCTCATGCCGCAGCTGCTTCTCGGTCTCCGGCATCGTGATGGCCAAATTGATCGCCTCTGCCACCGCATCCACATTCCATGGATTGACCCGAATAGCTCCACTGAGGGAGGGCGAGCACCCAATGAATTCTGATACTACAATCATACTTTTCTTGGGAGAATGGACCAGTGCGGGGCTCTGATGTCTGCAGACCGTGTAGTCGTATGGGACCAAATTCATCCCATCTCTAACAGGATTCACGATGCAGCACTCAGCCACTGCGTAAAAGGCAACCTTCTCATAGGTTGGTACAGCATGGATGATCAATACGATGGGCTCATATCCAGGTCTACCGAAACGTTCATTGATTCTCTTTGTGATAGATCCTATCTCCTCCTGGACCTCTTGCACATCCTTCCCCTGGCTCCTTGCTGGATTAGCGATCTGGACCAGCACAACTCGCCCTCTCAACTGCGGATGCTCCTCCAATAGCCGCTCCACTGCAAGAAACTTCATTCCGATACCTTTGAAAAGATCAACATCATCCACTCCCAGCATCAAGATCCTATCTCTGTAAGCCTCAACGAGCTCTTGGACTTTGGCAGTTGTCTCCGGAGAAGATATCACTGATTTGAGTTGACCCATGTCAATCCCAACAGGGAGGATCTTGACGGTGACCGTCCTTCCATAGTACTCGATGCCAATATAGCCTCTCTTGGACTGGTAATCCAGGCCAAGTAATCGGGAGCAAGAGGAGAGGAAGTGGCGGGCATAGTCGAAGGTGTGGAAGCCAACGAGATCGGAATTAAGGAGGGCCCGGAGGAGCTCATCCCGAACAGGAATGGTTCGGAAGATCTCCGAGGAAGGGAATGGAGAATGGAGGAAAAATCCCAACTTTATGCGAGGGGAGCGCCTTCGGAGGAAGGTCGGGAGGGCGAGGAGGTGGTAGTCGTGGATCCACACGAGATCGTCGTCCGGGTTGAGGAGCTCGATGAGGCGGTCGGCAAAGAGCTTGTTGGCGGAGAGGTAGGAAAGCCAGAGGGCGCGGTCGAAGGGGAGGCCGCCAAGGGAGGACGGCGAGAGAGGGAGGAGGTAGTGGAGGAGGGGCCAGAGATAGTGCTTGCAAAACCCGTCGTAGAACCGGCGGTGGAGGTCAGCGGGGATGAAGACAGGAAGACAGCGGAAGCGGTCGAAGAGGATGCGGGAGACGGCGGCGTGGTGGACGGGGTCGACGGTGGCAGCGAGGGTGCCGACATGGACAACCTCAGCGGCGGGCGGGAGGCCGGAGTGCAGCTGGAGAGCAAGCGCGTCGGGGTCCCGGGAGAAGGATAGGCCGCCGGGCGAGGCGGGGTCAGTGGCGGCACGGAGGGGGAGGCGGTGGGAAACGATGATCCTCCGCTCCCGCTGCGACGGTGAGGCGGGGCTATCATAGTCGGCGGCGGCGTCCATGAGGCGGGGGAGAATAGGAGGGCGGAGGGGGGAGGCGGCGAAGTCGGAGTCGTCGCCGGCTACCAGCTCGAGGAGGTTGGCGGAGGAGAAGGAGGGCATCGCCTGCGCCGCCGACGGATCGGGAGATTGGCCGCGGGTTACGGTTAGGGTTACGGATCACGGTACGGTGAAGGCGGTTTGCTATCGGAGCGTGTTGCAGAGGAGGAAGAAGACGGAGGAGAAGAAGGAAGAGGCGGAGACGGGGGAGGGATGCATTTCCGGGGTGACGGAGAGGAGAGGGTTAGTTCAGTTGGGTGCCGCTAAGCATTGTTCCACAGGGATCGGAGAACCACGGCGGTAAGGATAAGCGAGAGGGGATCCGCTTCCTCGCTTTCTTCGATGTCTATCTTTTCTTTGGGTTGAGGTGTCTGAGAGAGGGAGAAGAGAGGAAACGGGGGATGGAAACGGATAGGGGAGACTAAAAGGAGGATTTAAACTGGAGAAAGTGTTGGAGGTGGGTCGTTGAGCAGCTGGTGGGGCTGACGACCGACAGTAAACGGTGGCTTTTCCTATTACTCCTCGCTCCGGGTTAGATTACGAAATCCGCCACGTCCACCAGGTTGTAGATTTTCCTCTTTTTTTTTAATATTTATAAAATACATAAAAAATATTTTTAAGAAATAAAAGAATTTTTTTTTAATTCCTCTCCTACATAAATCCACCAAATTAGAGCTCATGGTTAAAAAAGATAAGAGATGAGAAAGGTCGAATGCTTCAAACACTGAGTTTGATACAGGTGAGCGAGATGCTTGGTGTGTGTGTGTGACATTGATGTGACGTATCATCTGATTCATGCGTGTGCTGTAGCATTTTATCAATCAATTTTTTGGCCATACTTACCATTTAGAATTGTCCACCTTTTCTTGCTACTATCCGTTTCTACGATTCCTCCTATCCATTTCTAATGTGCAACTTTCATGTGTTTGGCATTACGCATTGGCTAATAGTACGATAAAACGGGTGTGGAACACCTTTCGCGGCTACACCTCCAACCACGATCACGACACCGACAACAATATTATTATTATTATTATTATCATCATCAATTTAAAATTAAGATAAATAACATCCGATTCCTGTTTACGTCTAATTATTAGAACTAAAATAGACCTTTTGCGCCCGCCTCGCTTAAGTGGGTTGCATGAAAAGTGGGTTCCATAAATTTGGGTCGGAAAATTCCACTGATCCCGACACGTGTCGGTGTTGGGGGGTGCAGTGGCTGCGACGACGACGGCGTCCACGACTGAGCACGTAAAAGAATTAGGTGCCCACAGTGCGCACCTACGGAAAGGGTCCCACCGTCGGGAACAGACTAGCGACGGATGCGGCCTCCAGCGTCGAGAGGTACCTCGGATGGGCGACACGTGGCCAACCGGAAGAGTTTGACGCAACGCTGACGCCACCCGAGGCGTGTCACGCCCTTGACTGCGTCGACGTGATGGTTATCCAAACCCAACCCCCCACTGCCCACGTAGCTGCCCCACTAATGCTGCCTACGTGGACCTCATTTGGGTCCCAGCTTTTCATACCGATCACTTGCGGTCACTCCATTCCCCTGATGTTACTTAGCTAAACGTGATCCGCAGACGGATAGAGAGGGAGGACGTCTCAAGAAGCGAAGAGGCATACGGAGGATTAATCAATCATCACACGCTAACGATGTACCAGTCTCTTTTCCCTGCCTCGCTGTTGGAGCAAAAGTGGATCTTCCTCCAGCAATATCACCTCTCTACGCTAAACAATTATCTTCTGCTGAATGAAAGAAATGGATTGTAGAAGATTTGAACCTCCAGAGATAACATAAATGACCTTGTGGATGGTGGACACCCCCCCTACATACCTAAGGAGAGCCTGGATAATTTAGTGAAGTAGTTAAAAAATCATGGTCTGATCCTAATCTGCCCCACTTCTGCATGTGGTGTGCGGAAGACAGAGAGAGGAAGATGGGGGATTAAATCTAAGTAATCCAGATTTGAGGATTAAGACCCGAGATTTGGGATAATGTAGAGTAAGTGCAGCCGTGATATAGGAAGTGTGAATAGGCCCATGTTGGCATATTGGTGCCAAACTTTTGATTATAGTATGTGGCCTTTAGGACAGGACGCCATCCTTTTGTCTTGTTGCCTTTGGACCCTAATGCACCAATCTTTGGTTTCTGCCGTGAGGGAGCCGATCTTTGACAGGAAGAGAGTGAAGACTTGCACAGGAGATGTTGAGCAGAAAGGAGATGCCGTATCTGAGATGGAATTGGGTGCGACGTGTTCCATGCATGATGTCTTCCTAGACTTGGACGACAGATTGGATTAGGCCTGGATTTGAGTGTCTAGCAGCCATTTGAGAACACCTACTGCGAAGCTTCGACGATGATAACCTATTATTGATTGGGTTCACTTTGGAAATAAGTGGATGTCGATACTACTATCCAATGGCAGTAGCTTCTTGTATGATGGGTGATGATACATTGGAGTGAATAAGAAAGGTGATGAAGGGTGGATAGGTTATGTATGATGTGCAGGCATTTAGTGGGGCGGCCTCTAGTAAGGGTTAGGTCTTGGTTTGGTTTACTCTATCCAACACGATATAGGCAAAAAGCAAAAAAAAAGATAGAACACTTTTGAATCATACCAGTGGAGATGTGAAGATGAAGTAGCTGGTGACTTTACCCAACCAAGTTCACTTTGCCATGTGGAAACAGCACAGCTGCAGAAGCTTCTTCCCGCTTTCCACCTTTGCCTGGATCCAGAGAGCAGAGGAAGCAGGTGGGAGACAGCATTAGGTGGTGGAAAAACCATGGACACCCGGGCCATGTCAGAGGACAGCGGAAGAGAGTCCTGGATCAAGTGAAGGCTTTGCCTTCATCTCACATGATGCTCATCCAGGAAGGAGACACCGCACTGCGTGGCACCTGTGGGAACAAAACATCCGGATAAGTACTCAAGACATTTTTGGAAAGAAAGTACAACAGGAAGGACCTGACATTATCTAACTTGCAGGAGGCCAAACATATGATACCATGTACTTCACACACCCATCCCATAATAGGATACATAAATATCACATGGGTCTCCTGCTTACCATTGTTGATCACCTTGATGAGTAAATAAACAGGCCTCTGTTTATCAAAACAGTATCAAGAAATCATATTTGAACATTGATTCACATTCATAATGCTACAGGACCTAACAGGACAATAATAGATAACAAGAGAACTATCTATAATATGATCCTCTCACTGGTGAAAACATGAAGCCAATTTTGTAAGGATTAATGATGCATAAATGGAAGGATAGCAGGTAGAAAGATTGAACATGACACAAAGCTACGTGAGTAACTGGAAGCTTCAAGATAATTGAGAGTCCATATCCTACTCAGAGGAAAACGAAAGATGTAGCAAGAAATTTTCTCTAGCTTGTACCACATCAAAAAAGTAAACCATATCAGAGTAAGTGTCAAACTATCCGTTACCGATTTCACTTTCCAATTTTCAGATACGCATGCTTATACTTCATAAATTATATCAGCAAAGTGCTACTAGCATATTACAGACTCCTCAACCCAAGTTACAACGTATTTGATGTATTTAATCCAATAAATTTCCCATCTTTTTTCAACCCACAAAATCGTGAAGTGGTTTACATGTAAACTCTAAGTGAATACACCATCTGAATGCATCCTCAATCAGTGTTTCTCTCACATTCCTATGAGTTTAATACTGTCATCGAGAAGCAGATGCATGATTATTTGTCTGTGACCCCTTTGCATCCTTATTTTTGTCCGGTAAAAAGGAAGTTTGAAACTATTGGGATCCGCTGCCTGGTAAAGTTGCTCTCAATACAACATATTAATCAATAGTCATTCAGAAATGAGATACCATATGGCGAAGTCATTATCAAGTTCAAATAATTCAAAGGCCAACAGTAACTGTATCAAATTCTTTCAATGAACAGGATTTACGCCAATTCACTAGAAAGCTTAGGAAACAGAAGTCATCTTCTTCTTTATCACGATATTTCTACTCTAAATAAGTACATTCATGAACTAAAGGTTTTGTGAGAAGAAAGTTACTCAAACCAATAGCGAAACTCTGCTAAATGATGAAGCAATGAACAGAGCTGCAAGAGAAATTTTATCGCTTAGATTCATTTGAGAATTTAAAGGTATGATAGCATAAGACTCCCAATGTTGTTTTTCAAATTGGTTGCCTACTGATTAAACAGCTATTTGGGCAATTGACACCTAGAAAACTGGCAGTTCCATGGCTTACATATTTAAACCAAAAATTGGACAATCCTGAACCAACACGCTGTATATAAATCACTCACAAATCAGTCTTCTGCTCATCCTAACATAATTTAAATTCGTCAAAAAAGTGAAAAGAAAGAAAGAAAGGAAAAGAAAAATGTACTAAGATCAGGAGGATGCAAGAGATGACACCACCATAAGACCACAAAAGAATAAAAAGATAATAACCTTTTCGTTCTATTATTTTTTCTTCTCTTCTTTCCTTTCCGCTTTTCCCCCTCCCCTCCCATGTTTTCCTCACCTTTTTACAAGAGCAAATTATTCTGCACTTTCTCTAAGCTTCTTAATGAAGACCACAATATTCTTTTTATGTGGACCTACAAATTTTTGTTGCATGTTCTTTCATATGATTACGTTATCAATGAATCCAGGTGAAAATTATGGAAAATTTTCGGTCCTTTGCAAAGGCGCAGCTGCGCAAACTGTACAACAAGGTTCAAGATGTTAGTAGCATGGCCAGTCACACTATAATATAACACCAAAAACCTTCTCCTAACTTAGCAGAAGTAGTACTTACTATGTACATAGATATAAATCCATATTATGTATTCTAAAATATATATATATATATATATATATATATAGCATAATTAAGAACAAAAGGTAGTAAGCCACAGTGATGATGCCTTTCTAAACAATCATGAGGACTTCAAGTACCATCGAATACACAATTAGCAAATGTAGACTATGTAATTAACATCAATTCAGCACTCAAAAGTGGAATACTAACGAGCTTTTACATGCTTTCATGCAGGCATGTCTCCTACAACATCTAAACAAACCAAAATGTGAATGAATTTTATCTGAGATCAAAATTCACTTAAGGAGATTCCAGGAAACATATCTGATCTTAGAATTGGGATTAATGCAGTTACAATGAGTGGTTAATGTCTCATTATCTGAACAAGGTTAGACGAGTCCATCTGGTAGTCAAGATTTAGTTATACAGGTCTAACAAGGTCCACGAGAAACAAATAAAATACCAAAAGAACTTAATTAGACATGTAAAATGTGCAGTATGGATAGAAGTTGAAAATTATGCTTGGTTCATTACCCATGAGACTTGGTCCATTTGGAACCTGCTGTTCAAGCCTGCCATGGATGAACCCAATGGACTATACTTGAATGATAGGTCTTTATTGAATGAATAAGCTTCAACAATTTAGGAGCTGCAATTACATGTTCCATTATGCCACAAGACTACTCTTCTCCCTCCCATCTTTGTCCATGAAGGCACTGCAATCAAGTTCGTGTTAGTTCTACCCAATAACAAATTCTCATCAAAGATATCATCAACATGAAAGGTAAGCCCAGGAATGCATTCTTTTTCATTCACATCGTACTCCTTGAGTGCAAATCTATATTCCATCCGAAGACTACATAGCGATGGACCCATCTCTCGTGGATGTGATGCATGGGAAACTCTAGATATGATGACCCGGAGTTCATTGCAGCATCGGAGAGTTCATTGATTTTGCCAAATCCTGAATAAATTCCATTCCGATACCTCAAATCTAACCTACTGAGGATGTCTCGGGTACCATCCTTCTTGAAATCCCAGTCTGTCGATGACCCTTCCCGTCTCAATATCAAGAACTCCAGTCGAATTGGGTTACCCTGTTTGTGCTGGACTCATCAACAACGTATTAGAACTGCCTTTCTCGGGGTGGAATACGATCCACAGCTGCCCCATTACCAAAAATCTTCACTGAGACAACTTTCCCATGAATTACATGGGCGAAATTCTTCACAACCAGAATTCCTGAACCACACGCCAAGAAGCTATTATCGAGTGCGCCGAGTCCAAGGCTCTGTAACCGGCGCCCCATAGGCCTTCTCCTCGAACTCGTCAAGCAAGTTCTGCAGAGTCCGGAGGCGTCCTCCCAGAAAGCGCCGTCTGCTACGGCGACACTAAGAAATCCTCTCCCAAACCCTTGTCCAAACAGGCAACTTGGAACTCCCGGTCCCGGGTCGCGAAGTAGATCTCCAACTACTCGTCGGCCATAAATCGAGGCAGCGCTGCTGGGAACGCGATTAAGCTGAATCCCGCGAACGTATCGCATCTACCATAGCCCAGACATCGTCTCCGACGATCAAGAACCACGTCGAGGAGGAAGCGATGGCGTCCTCGTCACAGTCGGAGCGCAAGGGCTTGAAAGAGGATCAAGAGACGGAATCGAGCATTTCGAAGACGATCCAACGGGTCGGTCGGGGAGGCGCTGTCGATGTGGAGCTAAGGCTCGACTGAGGCGCCAGGAGCGAGGGGCTGGCGGACGAAAGGAGCTTCCGGCGGACGTCGAGGGACGAGGCTGGGATGAGGTTTTCTCGAGCTCCTCTTTATTCTTGCTCGTATTCGTCGTCATCGAGTCGGCGAGCTTGCGATCCTCGCGGAAGCCGTGACCTCCCACGGCGAAGAGAGGGGTACTCGAATTCGAGAGAAACGAATTTGACGGTGGGTTTAATCGAGGCGCGGATCTTGCGCAAACGATGCATCGCGGGCATCGATAACAGTGTCCGACCCGGGATCACTTTGATCCGGTAGCATTCGCGGGCACGCTAAATCCATCATCAATATTACTACGTTAAAAGTTCATTTTAACCCGCGTGAATTTTAAATCCTTATAATTTAATCGTATCTAAAATAATTCTTATATTTTTAAAATCATAACATATAAGTTCTTCCTGTCAAATATGATTTACTCGTGTCTAAAATAATTTTTATATTTTTTTAAAATATAACATATAAGTTCTTTCTATATTTTTAAAAACATAACATAAAGTGTGAGTCAACAAACATTAGAGTTTGTTTATATTACATACTAACTTATAATAAAATATTAATATAATGATATATATAATTTAAATATAAAAAAATTATTTTAACTCATATAGTTTTGATTATAAATCACTTAAACTTTTATTGTTTTGTTTGTATCTAAAATAATCTTTTTATTTTTAAAAACATAATATATAAATCTCTCTCGTAAGTCTAAATTAATAGACATTATAATCTGTATACATGACATACTAACTCACAATAAAATAAGGTAAATATGCACAAATCAATCCAACATTATGTATGCAATAGTATCAATCCCTCTTCCTCCTTATGACATCTTCATCTCTATCGCCTCCCAATTCATCTTCTCATGCACCCCCACCTATTGTGCATACAATGTGATGGTCTAACTCTCTTTTACCTTTGCATTCAATTTCTCTATCTCTGTCTCTTCACTTTCATCGTAATTATTACTTTTATTGTTTTCTCTTCCTCAACGAGATCGATTTTTTTTTTAAATTTAAATTATATATATCATTATATTAATAATTTATTATGAATCAATATGCACATAAGTAGATTATAACGTCAGTTAACTCAAATTTGACGTTATGGACTTATATACTATGTTTTAAAAAATATAAGAATTATTTTAGATATAAATCAAAATCATAAAAGATAAAATATTTTTTTACTTAAATTATATATATTATTATATTAAAAATATAGAGATTATTTTAGTCACGTGTAAATAATTAAAACTTAAATTGTTTATAGCCAAAGTTACGTTAATCCGTTTTGACCAATCAGGATGCGGGTTCTCAATCCGTATTCTGAGTTCGGATCCAAGCGGCTCCGACATGTACCCGACCCGATAACATGCACTCCCGTCCACCTTCCCGCCTCTGGTTTCGCTCTTACCGCCTTTCAAGTCTTGCGCACTCCACCCTCAGTCTTCCGGTATCTATAGTTTCTTGGTTCCGATCTCCTCGCCCACCTCCGGTGGATCGGAGAATCTTTCCACGCTGAAAAAACTTTTCTCCTTTGCCGAATCCGATGGTCGATCGAGAAAAAAACCGACATTGGCTTCTTCCCTGCTTGGCTTCCGCTTCACGCTTGTTCGGAAGCTATGCGAAGGCCCCCCCAACGTTGGGGACGTCAGGTGGGGTAAGCCGTGGTCGATAGAGCCCCCATCGAGGCCGAGATCGGCTATAAAGCTACGGTTGAGTCGACGACAAGGTGGAGTTCAAGGAGAGAGCCGTAAGGTATGTTCGGAAACCCTATCTGTCTTCCACTCCTGAAGTAAATTCCACTCCATTTTACTTGGTGAGCAAAAATTTGATCTTTTGATCTCATTTTTATAGGAATAGATTGGTCATCTTGGTTCTGTTCGATGAAATGCTAGAAAGCATCAAAGCTCATCCTAAATATGATTCAGTTCGTGTGGTAAGCATTATGAGATCTCATTGTGGCCAAAGCCTGTAACGTTTCCAACCCTGCTCATGTTCAGAGATGAAGCAAACCATCTTTAATTCTTATTCTTTTATCGTTCATTTCATGTGATAGTTTACCTTGCTTGGGATTTGGCTAAGGCTTCTTCTTACATGCTATTTTCATGTGTAGGTTCTATCCTGGTGAGAGACTGAAAGCAACAAAAACCAAATACCAGGTCTCACAACCTGGTGGACTAATTCCCAGTAGAATTGATTCTGGGGACCCTTTGGGTTCCAAAGTTTTCATCGAGGACCTCGATCCTTGGTGGAAGAGGATACTTGATCCAGGAAGCAACATCCTGATGAAATGGAACCATGTCTTCGTCGTCTCATTCTTGGCTGCACTGGTCATAGATCCTCTATACTTCTAATTGCCGTTGGCCGATAAGAGCAGCACTATGTGTATCAAGACGGATGAGAATCTGAGAGTTACCATTACCTTCTTCCGAACTCTTGCCAATCTATTCTATATACTGAACATAGCTGTGAAGTTAGGACTGTGTATGTTGCTCCAAGCTTGAGAGTATTTGGACGGGGAGAGCATATAATGGACCGCAAGAAGATTGCAATGAGGTATTTGAGATCAGACTTCTTTGTAGATTTAGCAGCTGCCCTGCCGCTACCACAGGTTTGCTCTCGTCCCTCTCTTGAAGTTTCAGCTCACATAGCCTAGAATTGTTCATGAATAATATACTTCTATCAAGATGATACTTAGTTGTCATCCTCGCTGAAAGCTTGATTGATCAAAAGTTACAGGTAGTGCATATATATAATAACTAAGTCTGCCATGTTAAAAATTAGCACTATGTTGAAGATGTACATAAACTCCATTCAGATATGGTAAGTTCTATGCAAGAGAGAAGCGTCCATTTGGAATGATAGTGAGCTTTATGTGAAGGTTTGGAAGATTATGAATAAATCATGCAGTTTTATGTCAAAGTAAAATTTAGCGTGTTGCATGTTTGCCGAGTCAGTTCTTGCTGATACAACTTGCTTTCAAATAGTCACCCTTCCAACCAAATAAAAGAACAGTTTTTCAATAGCTACAAACAGACACATCATATTCATGCCAATTAGACTTAAACTAAGTGAAACTGTTGGATGTTTAAAGCCTATGATGATGATGGCACCAATAGCACTAGAGGATTCAGAGAAGAACAGTTTTTCAATAGCTACAAACAGACATAGATTGAGTAGGATGTTGGTGGCAGGCAATGAATTAGGATGAGCTGGAGAATAATTTCACAACTTGGACAAAGCAAGTACTAGAAAATATTGGAAAAAAAAAATAAAATCCTAGACTCTAGTTCACAACTTGGACAAAGCAAGTACTAGAAAACATTGGAAAAAAAATAAAATCCTAGACTCTAAAAGTTCCTGAAAAAATAAAATCCAGACCAATAGTTGACATAATCACTGTCCTTGTTGGTGCATTATGTGGTGTAAAGTGTTTTTTGGCATGAATTTAGTTGTTCAGTTGTTCTTGGTGCTCTCAGGGTTTAGCTCCTTATTTTCTTGAACAGGTCTAGTTACTCTTTGGGTTCTGGGACAAATCTGGAAATAAACCCAGTTGATGTGCCATTTAAATGAGTTTTTAGCAGGAATATAAAAAGCTATATGCTTTTCCAACGGGAGGTTGTAGGAAAACAAAGGCCTTCATCATGTTTTGGAAAACAATCATAAACAATCTCATATGTAAACTTTCTTTCAACAAAAATACTAATATTTGAGGTAGAGGATTTCAATTTGCTTTAGAAGCTTTCGTTAAAATTGTGATATGTTTTATATAAATTGTGTATTTGTCCCACCCGCATATCCTTTCTTTCATGCAGATTGTTATTTGGTTAGTCATCCCAACAATCAGGAACTTGAGAGCCCAAGACAACAATAATGCACTTGCTCTGATTGTTCTAATGCAATACATACCAAGATTATATCTCATATTTCCCTTAAGTCAACAAATTATTAAAACTAATGGGGTTGTTGCAAAGACTGCTTGGGCAGGAGCTGTATACAATCTTTTGCTTTACATGATTGCCAGTCATGTAAATAACTCTATCACTTTCCCTTAATTATTGTGTATCAACCTTGAAAATTATGATGGATATATTATCTTCTTTCTGAGGAAAAAAGTTTTCACAGGATTTTATTGAAATTTGCAGGTTTTAGGAGTTTCATGGTATTTGCTTTCAGTTGAAAGACAGAGGACATGCTGGAAATCACAATGCACACTGGATAGACCATTATGCAAACTAAGGTTCTTGATTGTGGCTTGTCAAGCCAACCGGAACGTCAAAGCTGGGTTAGTGTCGCAAAGGTTTTCAAAAATTGGGGTCCTAATGGCACTTTCAAATTTGGCATTTTTAAATCTGCACTAACAAATGAAGTTCTTACCACGAAACTTGTCAAAGAAGTCTTTCTTTCTATTGTCTTTAGTGGGGATTGCAAAAGCTAAGGCATGAACTCTTGCTTCCTATCTTTCATGTGAAAGTTAATATGACTTGGCATAATTATGGATATACTCTTGATTTTTTTTTTCTCATGGTATTTCCTTGATATCAGAAAGATGTTACCGCATTCGGTGGATTGAAGCTCACTGTGCTCTTGTATTCTTGCTTGACAAGAAAAACTTTAGCAGAGGAGAGTATGATCAACATAAGCAGTACGCAATTTTCCATGTCTTGGAATTGCCCTTCTATGCAACACAATAGCAATTCTAACACTTTGACTAGTTTGTAGCAAATGAAAATTATAATTGCTAGTTTGGTTGTAAACTTAGGCATCTAAACAAGGAAATATGCTTCTTGCTAAATCAAAAGCTAGATTAGTACTTTTCTTCTCACTTTCTGTTTCAAGATTCTCTGTGTAAGTTATAACAAGAACTTGCTTCTTTCTTATAAGGTTATGCTGTTTATCTATCTCCAGCTCCTATGGCGAAACTTTGACAACGAGTGCTTTTGTTGGGGAGACTGTTTTCTATGCTCATCGTCCTTGTTGGTCTTGTTCTATTTGCGCACCTGATCGGAAACATGCAGGTGCTATGCGGCCATCTCTTATCTTTATTGCTTGCGTTGTGTTCAAGTAGAATGTTTATAGAAGTCGTTCTTGCAGATCACTTCAAGTCATTGTGGTTTATGATGAACTACATAAGAGAACATTTAGTTTCCAAATTCTTTATGACTAAAATTTGAATCTGTTGCAGCGGCTGCTGTCATCGTTACGTGGGTTTGTTTACGAAGGAAAGGAGAGCGTTGGGAAGAGGTGTTCTGACATCAACCGGCTCAAGATGTGGATGTGTCACCGGCTGCTATTGCTTTTGCGACCGTTGAGATGGAGATCTGATGACTGTAGCAGGTGTGCGTTAATACACCGACAACGGTGTCGCACAAATTGGTGGCGTTTTTCCAACGGCTTGCTCGGGGTGGCTTATTTGATGCAATTGTTTGCGATGCCCAACCACGTTTATTTATTGACTGCCACCAACATCTGATGTGACACCACGGTTCGAATGCTCATCAATTTATTCAATTTCAATTAAATATATAGTTATCCAAATGTAATTTAAATCCGATTCGAACATTTTATTTTCAATACAGTACTAATTTTTTCGAAGATAAAAAATATTTGTCTACAATATATATATATATATATAATTCTGGAATAGCATTACCGTAATCATCTTGCATAGCTCATCCGGTCCGTTCGTTTAAGGCGTACATCCTCCATGGCAACCGTCGGATCAAGGCGGGTGAGTGGGTCCGTCGCGGGAGTCCTCGGCAACACACGTCACGTGGCATCACGTGCTAGCAGTTGGCATTTGACTTGCGGCCTAATTACCAGCTGTGGATTTATGTACGAATTAAAAGGAACAGTATTTCCCGTCGCAGGAACATTTCGTCGAACAGCGACAAGGCACGCGGAAAGAAGGCCTCCCTTCTCCCGCATTTCTCAACGCGTTAACCGTGAAGCTCTCTCTCTCTCTCTCACTCAGTCGCTTATGATACGTATTGGGTACGTCTTTGACCGCACGGGAAAAGTGGGCGGGATGAGTTCAATTACCAACCGCCGCCGGTTAAAACCGTGGCAGGCGGTTCTGTGATTTCCACCATCCACAGTGTCACTTTCGCTTTCCTCTTCCACCGAGGGGGAAAGACCTCTGCTGTTGCTCGTGGAATTCAAGAACTAATTAATTTAAATTAATATTTTTAATATGCAAGAATTGGATGAAGGAATATTTTTCTTTCCCCTCTTAAAGGTCGAACCAATTCCGTCCGGGTTCCTTCTTGCTTACTCTTGAGCAACGATGGCTGGCGAGGGCGTGAAAAGCGAGATGTCGAACTCCAGAGCGGGTGCGGAGGAGGGACGGACGGTGGCTGCGAGATCGTCTGTGTGGGAATCGATCCGGGGGTGCGGGATCTCCGGGATGAGGATCGACAAGGAGGAGCTGAGGCGGAGGATCTTGATACCGGCGTACCTCCGGTTGGCGATGGCGTCGGCCATCCAGGCCCGGGACGCGGAAGCCGGCGCCGAGGCGGCGATGAAGGACGGGGCGGAGGGCCGCGGGGGCGACCCGGAGGTTGACGAGATGCCGGAGACGCCCATGGTGGTGTTCGTGAACTCCCGCAGCGGCGGCCGCCACGGACCCCAGCTTAAGCTCCGGCTTCAGGAGCTCATCAGCGAGGAACAGGTCAAGAAAGAAACCCTTCCTGTCTCAGTTTCTTGCGGTTTCCTACTGCATTTTTACGAAGATCTTTTTGGGGTTCTTGAGGTCAAATATCGAATCTTGCTTACAGTGTGTTCTATTCTTTGAGTAATCCTTTTGAGTTACTGAACCAAATCTTTAGATCTTTCAGTTCGTGATAAAAATTCCTAATGCGGCGTTCTTGGCTTCCATATCTTGATCGATCCTTAAGCATTATTCAGAAGATTTAGAATTCTTCTCTTCTTTTCTTGGTGACTCGGAGTTTGTGCTAGCTTTGCTGCTTTGCCTTCAGTGAAGACAATTTCCCAAGGAGCCCGTAGAGTGGCAAACTATTTGTGAAAGCACCGCTTTGCATCTCTCAAGGTTGAAAACACTAAAGACTAAAAATGGAAAGATCAGGTAAGATTATCACGTAGACGTCTAGAAGCGACTTTTGTGTTAAATCTTTAAAAAATTCTCAAGTATACGGCTGCTTTAAAAGTTGATACAGTGTCTTTGACACTGACAAGATTTTGAAATTTAGGTTACAAGGTTGTCTTCGATTTAAGAGGAAGTCCTGATTCTGGATTTGCTTGGTGCCTACATCTTCTAGATGATCAGCCTATATAATATGGTTTTTCTTTCTCCTTTTGTCTTCCCGTCTGGCTCATTAACTTTTACGGGAAGTATGTTTGCTTGTTGACCTATCATTCTTGTGGAAGAAAAAAAAGAAAATTGCACTATATGGGTCTTTGATGACGATGGTTAGCAATGAATTATGGTGATCTAAGGTAGATTGTGCTGGAAATTGCCTTCCATTTAGCACCTTATGCTTTGCCTTCCCACTGGATCAGAGTTTGGTGTTATGAGCACAATGTGGGCTTAGATGGCCATTTGACGTAATTTGTCTAGCTGTAAAGTTTGTTATTCTGAATGATTATGGATGTGATATAATTGGTAAAAAATTTCATCCAAGTGAAGAAAGCCACCTATGAGGATGTTGTTTTAGATATAAGACGATCTAGTATGGTGTCAGCAGGTTGTGCGTCAATTTCTAGTAGATAATGAGAACTTTATGGATGAATTGAGTGCATGTAACATGTTATGATTCTCATATTTATTTACATGGTAAAAAATTGCGAGTTGGCACTCTTTGGCCATTGTTCCAGTAAGATTTACAACACAGGCTTGGTTGTGCTAGAAAAGTAGGTTCTGTCTATGTTTATATCAACAAAATGTGATCTACAGTGACTCTAATCAGGCCTCTTTTTCTCTTCACAATGATGAGACTTTTGTCCTAAGTTCATTTTAGTTATGTGAAAAATTTTCTATGGAAACATATCTAGGAGCATGATCTAACAGGTCACTATCTAATTCTTTATTATATTTAATCCAGGTCTTTGATCTTTCAGTTACACAGCCTCCACAGTTCGTTCGGTATGGTTTGACTTGCTTGGAGAACTTGGCTAATCTTGGTGATGATTGTGCAAAGGCCGTTCGTGAAAATTTAAGAATTATGGTATGTCACTCTGGTACTGATTGCTTGATGGTACTTTATGTTCTCCAGTATAAGTCAATTTTGTCCATTCATGCACGCTTGACATTCTCAGTCATGTATCATAGCGAAGCCTTTCATTTTTTGTGGACCTTAATACTTCTATGCTAGTCAACCATTAAGACTTCTATGTTTTTTATTCTGCAATTATTTCTCCATTTGGTGGTTTCTTGTTAATCATTGCATCATTTCTTGAATCATTTATTTTCTTTTGCAGGTTGCAGGAGGTGATGGAACAGTAGGTTGGGTATTGGGAAGCCTGGGAGAACTTTTTGTGCAGAAAAGAGAGCCAGTTCCTCCAACTGGCATTATTCCACTTGGAACGGGGAATGATCTTTCAAGAAGTTTTGGTTGGGTAAGGGGCTGCACATGATTGCCAGATTGACTGCTGCAATTTCATTGAGATACACCAGTTTATGTGGCTACTCATAATGCAGGGTGGTTCATTTCCTTTTGCATGGAGGTCAGCAGTGAAACGATCTCTTCTTAAGGCAGTTTCAAATCCTATTCAGCACCTTGATAGGTCAGCATAATATCCATTTTAGTTATCTTGTTGTTAATGTATTCGTTCTGCATTCATTCTAGAGCTTATCATTGAATAAGCAAGGCCCATCTTCTTTATCTTTTATTTCTCATTCATTGGCAAGGGAAAGACGAGCTAGTGCATATTATCTGAGAATTAATATTTTATGCAGTTGGCATGTTACGATCATGATGCAAGAAACAGGAGTAGATCTGCCATATTCTCTTAAGCCTTTGCAGGACTATGATCTTACTCAGGTGTGATGTGGACTGACCTTACTGCTTCAAATTATTTTTTCTACATATGATTCTTTTGTTAATTTAAATTGTACACTTCTCTTGATATATGCTAATTATTCCTTTCCTGAGAAAACATTGCCTTGTTAGGACCTATGCTTTCAAATGCTTCTTTTTCACGCTTCATATACCTTCCTACTTGTTTTGATTGAGCAGGAAATAACTTTTGTGACATCCTTCCAACTTCCCAGAAGCACTTTATGTCATATTTTTTGTATTCACACAATTAATCCTGGTACATCCAGGATTCAAACTTTGACTAAGTTATCCTAGTTCTTCACTCGAGTGTTTGTGGGGGTCCCGTATGGCTTTGTGAGTGATATCTTTTAGCTCTTCTTTTTAATTTCCTAGTTCTAAAGCTGTTCATGAATCTGTTTAACCTGCCCGTTTGTAGTGACATGCCGTTTCCTCATATGGTATCACCATTGCCGAGGTGATTCTAGGCTTGGTAGATGCCAGTCACACTCTTTACATGTTTGGATATTGATAGCCGTGTTATGCAAGTTCTGAGTTCATACTTCTGGTGAAACATAATTTGCTTCTTCTGTAGGATAGTCATGATTTAGAAGTTACATGAGAATGATTCCTAGTTGTACTGCATCTAAAATGTTGTATGAATAGATGCTGTATGCCTCTTGGATAGGCCATGATGATTAGCGTATGTAGTTTGCATTTTTTTTTCTTCATTTTCTGCACCTGCATAAAAATGGAATTAATTGTCTTGTCATTGTTATATTTAAATTTTTAAGTGCCTTTTAGTTCATGTAGATTGTCTTTCTGGCTGCCGCTTACCATCTATTGTTTCATAGGATTCATTGAATAGCAGATTGCACACAGTCACTGAACCATAAAAAATAAGTGGAATTTTTGAAGGAAAGAAGCACATATTGAAGAGATTGCTGATGAGAAAACTTTTTGCAATATTAATGTTTCACATCTCAGATGTGGGCTAAAATTCAAGTTACTACTAGTAGTTGATACACACCATAAATAGTAACTTCTGAGTACTCTTTGAATTTAGATACTATATAATTTCATATCTGTTGTGATTCAGTGGCTCCTTCATTGAGGATAGTGGTTATGAATTTGTTATACTATGGTAGTCTTGTGAATCACTCATGTAGCTGACATTATCAATTAACAGCCAACGCTATTTGTGCTTACTTATGCTAATTCAGTGAATTATGCTTACTCATATAAGTTACATGTGGTGATCTGTCTGAAAAAATCAACGTTGTTGCAGGATGTGGACATACAAAGAGAATTGCCAGAAAGCGTTTCTTGCTTTGGAGGAGTCTTCTACAACTACCTTAGCATTGGTATGCTCCATGGGCTATAATTTAAAATTTCATTTTACAACCAATCCAATTTGAAAAATCAAGTCCACATATTCTTTATTTGTCTCCGTAACTGGTCCATATGTTAGATAATCTTAGCATATGGCCAATTTTTTTTTTTTTTTGGTGTATTTTCAGGTTTTAAGACAGAATGGTATGTGTCTATACAACTATACAATGTTTGATAGCAGCCTGATTCCCAGTTCCTGCAAACTTATCTTCAGTTCGTTTCTGTTCAAAAGATGCCTATGCTGCAGCAACTTGTTTTTCCTCAGGAGTCATCATGTCAAGGGCTTGTCTTCCTTTAAATTATCTTTTCAAATCCTCCCAAGCTTTTGACAACGATTTCTTTGGTCATTCCTTATTTTCTCCCTCTTTCTAGACCTGGATCAAGATTGAGAACATGAACCATAGTATAACTTGCAGTGATTATACAAAAAGCTATCGTGAAGTTCAAAAAGTTAAAAGAGAAACATCCAAAAGGATACTGAAATCTGTTTATCTGGTCATATGCTTTTTTTATCAATATTTTCCTGCAGTTGTGTTTTTCCACCATTTGATGTGTGTATGTCCTTACTCTTTTCAATTATTTTAAATATAGGAATGGATGCTCAAGTTGCATATGGATTCCACCATCTACGTAACAAAAAACCATACCTTGCACAGGGTCCAATTTCAAATAAAGTATGATTCTGATTTCCTCTTTATCATTCATCATCTGCACTTCGGACAGACAATAACTGTCTTTAGTTGAATCTCAGATGCACTATATTGTTTGTTTCAGACTAAAAATTGGAACTTGTTACTTAAAAGGAGTATAGTTTAAATCATGTCTTGCTCGTACTATGCATAAAATATTTATTTACACTAACCTTACATTCTCACTCATGGTATTTATGTTTTGTCATTTTTCCTAGAATATCAAAGTCAAATTGAAGGATACAACTACTCAGTGAATGCCTCTCAGACCCACAATCATTGATATTGGACACAACAAAGTGAAAAAGAATAATATGTCTAACCACGTTTTTTACTTTCCCTTACAAATAAGGGAGAGACGATTTGAGTCGAGCAACACATGAATAAAAAAAAAGAGAGAATATTCATGTGTAAGACGAGAGATTGAAAGAGGACTAAATAATAGTTCCTTTTTTTTAAGAATTGAAAGATTTGGATGACATACAATGGGTTTGGCTTACAACTTATTAAGGTTGAGCTTTTAAGTTAAGTTACAACTTATCATTGATGTTAAAAATGATCAGTTTGGTTTCTGTTGAGACATCCGGGCTGGTTAGTGCAATGTTGCATAAGCAATAGGTCTCATGTTCGAGTCCACGTGTGAGTATCATGTACCCTCTTTGACGTAATAAAGATTTCTTCCAATTTAAAATAAAAAATGATCAATTTGACTGAGGTTTGTTGTCACTATTGATTTTAGAATTTCAGCAAAATTGCATTCCTTGGTTAGAAGTACCATAAAGAGGAGTATCTCAATTCTCGCTGAGGTCAATATTGATGGCTGCTAAACTATTTGTTCTATATAGAATTCCTGTGATTGTTTCTCTCAAAATCTCAAGGATAGGTAGACACCACAGTTGAATTTTGTTTTTGCTAAAATTAATACTCTACAGAAGGTAGCATGACTTAATGCTGCATGTTCTCATTATTCCACTAGTAGTGGTTGCCAGATGATCCTCATTGTAAGTTGAAACTTTAGATTGACCTTTCCTGCTACAGTATGCAAAAGTTAAGACTTGATAAGCAAAACCAATTTACCTTTCAAGTCGTCATAGTGACTTTTGTTTTTTATTTATAGGTGTCTCTTAGAAGATCCATATAACCGACTCGAATAATTGGGACTTTACAGCTTTGTTGTTATCCTAGGTGTCTCCTAGGAGATGCCTTCTTAAATCAAGGGGGTCATGTGTTTCTGAGATGAAAGTTTGGAGCTATATGATTGAGATTTACTTCACGAATGTAGGATATTCACAATGGGAAAACTTATCATCCAATTTCTCAACAAAAAAAAGTGATGTTTCTTTTTTTTGTACTAGTACTAGTTTAGTTCTCGTTCTTTTAATGAATGTGCACAAGCCAACTCCAACATGAATATATCTAGTTTTCCTAGTAATTTCAATACTTAGTTTGCAAGATGCATTAACCTTTTGTCAGATATGAATATGTCTAGTCTTCCTAGTTCCTGCACTCACTATGCAAACCACGTCTCAACCCCTTCTCTATGTGGGGCTTGATTCTTCTGTTTCAGCAATGCGTGATGGCTAATTGATTTTCTATTTAAATTATTGGTTGAAATCAACCTCAATTGCCTATACTATGTTCTACATTTTAGATGTTCCTTGTGTCGAGTATTGAAATCGATCCTCAATTTTTTTTTCAGTTTAAGCATCTAGGTTTATAAATGCACAGGGTACCATTTTGACCCTCTCCTTTGACAGTTAATTTATGCTGGATATGGCTGCACACAAGGGTGGTTTTTTACACCATGCATGAAAACTCCAGGGCTAAGGTTAGTCCATCATTCATGTGGATCATAATTTTTCACTTTCCTGAATTTCTCTTTTTCGATTGTGATTTTTCTTGTGAAACTTAGTCATCACATAATCAATATTTTGCTAAGTAAAAGGACTAATGGGGAGTAGAAAAAATACTTTGGCATATATAAGTCAAATTAAGATCAAGTTTCAACTGAATTCTTGTATTGAGATTCAATGGGAAAACCTAAACCTCCGAATTATGTTTAGGATGTTAATGAACCAATGTAAATTTTCTACTGAACTAAAGAATGCAATCAATTCCCCTCTTTGAACTGATAATGTTTCCTATATATAGCATGGAAGAGACGTAGGGAAATTCTCATCACTGTTTCCTGACAGCTTAAAGCTTGATTTTGTTGAATTACTCCTTCCAATTCCTCCATCCTCATCACTAGTTACGCTAAAATTTCAGTTTAGTGTTGCTTCCATGTGATGGCATTAAACAGCATGATTGTTGACCAAATAAGTGAATATTCTTCTTTAATGTCTCGACTAGACCCTCAGTGATGATTTTCTTGTTCCAATTTAATAATTGTTATATGCTAAAATTGATGGCATCAGCCTGGACATTACATTTACATGCTTCAAACCGTTATTAGATATGTATGATTCATTAAAATTGTGGTCAGCGCAACAGGATAACAGTATATTGCTGTGAGCATCAATTATATAATCAAACATTATTTCTAATGTAGCTGAGGTGATTAGCTTAGGGATGATTGGACAGTTCAGGCACTGATTTTCTTTTCAATAATATTTTTCCTAATTTTGTGCCACAATTTCTTTTACCTTCTTGAACATTTTAAAATTTGGTAGTATGTAGCATTTGATTTCAATGATGGACGAATTCCTCCTTTTGCACGACTTGGTATACATTCTCCTGATGTTCTTATATTATATGTCAATTACTATCTACATGGAGAAGTTCAGAAGAAAGCTTATTTGTTGATCCTGTACTTCAAATGCAGAGGACTTAAAAACACTTTAGCTCTTTATATTAAAAAAGTCAACAGCAAAGAATGGGAGAAAATTCCAGTTCCTTCAAGGCAAGTTTACTTTCATGTTCTTTCATTGTCTATCTAATCTACTATGACAATGTTCAAGAGATGCATGTTTTATCTGTCTTCGCACTTCAATTTTGAAGTGCTGACTAGGTGTCAATTCATTTTTTTCCTTCTCCAATTTGATTTGCTTTGGCCTTTTTCTCTTTCCATAAAAAAATTTGCTAGAGACTGTTATACTGTTTTCAAGGTGAATAGAACAAAAATATGTTGGGTAATCATGTAGTAAAATGATAACCAATAATCTACATTTTGTCATGATCTAACCCATAGGTTGGCCCTACTATGACTGATGATATCATTTGCGAATATTCAACATAAAAAACAATAACAAGATACATGATGATATCATATTTGGTCGTCCCCTGGATGGGATGATAGGAGCTGACTTAGTGGGTCTTTCTAGCATCTTGACCTGTGAGATAGGGAGAGGTATTAACTTCTGCTGCTTCTGCTGCGGTTACATCCCATGGCTGACCTTTGATGTAACCAGTCATGTATAGATTGCCCTTTGATGGGTCAGCCTCCTATGTTGATCACATATGATAGTCCTTCGATGGGCTGACCTCCAATGTGTCAACTTTTGATGTCATGACTTTGCCTCTTGGACATCACTTTTGTCACCAGCTATGGTTTCGTTGTGTCAGACATCTGAAATCTTTCTCAACCTGACTTTGCAGGTTGTTTATGTTTTCGAATTGTGTGCATAAATTTGTTATCCAGGAGTTCTGTAATTATGGAAATGGTTTTAAATGAAAAGTGAAATTATACCTATAATTTTATTTATCCGCATTCCCTTTATTTTTCTTGTAAAAAAGAAAGTAGAACACATAAGAATACTATATATAATGTTATTTATATCCTATCTGTCATGTGTAACTTTTTTTATTTTTTTGTATGGAATTAATTCTACAATGAGTTCTTGGGTTGCAGCGTTAGGGCCATTGTTCTTCTAAATCTTAACAGTTATGGAGGTGGAAGACATCCATGGGGACATCCTATGCCTGAATATCTAGAGAAGGTCTGCGTTACTTTTGTTCATGAGATTTTTCTAACTGCTGGATTGATTTCTCAGTTATTCCATAGTCTCAATTCTCAAATGTCTAAGACTGCATGTCTGCTTTACCTTCAGTTCGGTTTGATATTTATTTTTTATTGGAAATAATGAGATGACGCTTGGGAGCAGCTCCTAATTTGTCATTGTACCACATAGTACATAATAATGGATTGTATTAAGCACTGATAAGAAATGTATCAAAAGATTTGACTTGTATTTGATATTTCCATGTTTAAATATAAAATTCTTGCTTCATAATCTCTTACATGCTATAGAACTATAATGAACCGATAATATAATATAAACTACTTTGGCTGGGGAGAAATTATGTAATTTGCAGAGAAGCACTGGGGTTTTTTATTTGTCTATTGGTAGTTGTAAAGTATGCTTAGATTTGTCTCGCTCATGCTTAATCTAAAACCTGCCACTATTGTATTCAGATATCTCATTTTTATCTGAAGTTATTAAGCTTGACAGTTGTATAATTGGTTATGTAGTCACAAATCTCGTGTTACATTTATTGTATATGTATATATATGTATGTATGTATATATGTGTGTGTGTGTGTGTTTGTATATGTATATATTAAGGAATATGCACTGATGTACTAATCTTCTATTTGCTTAGAGAAATTTTTTTGAGGCTCGTGCGGATGATGGGATGCTTGAGATATTTGGGTTAAAACAAGGATGGCATGCTTCATTTGTTATGGTAGAACTTATTTCAGCCAAACACATTGCTCAGGTACCATTGTCATCTCGACCTTTCTGCTATCAGAGAACCATTTTAGCATTGTTATAATTTGATCGTTTCAACTAAAGTGTCACAAGTCTTGGTGATTTGTCGTCATTCATGATAAATTTATGTCTAAGGATGCTTCTCTTTAAAGAAATTAACATCGAAGTCAACTTTGTTTGAGGGGATAGCAGCAGGATCCAGATGATTCCAGTTACAATATATAGAACAAAATGCACAAGAAATCTTGACTGACATGCACACACAATTATCGTTTTTAAGTTAATTGTTGTAACATGGTGCTCAGATATGTGACCGAGGTGTGAAACAAAGTGGAATCGAGGTTTACAGTAGCTTAGAGATGAGAAGATGAAAGGAAATAAGGAAAACAAGAAGCTGTTTGCTATGTTTTGGATGTTGTTAAGTGATAGCACACAATCTATAGGTAGTTGTACTTCATAAAAATCCATTATTATTATTATTTTTCGTTTGCTTTGGGTTAAGCTGTCGTTTAATTTTCCTCTGGTTGTTCTTTTTTTATGTATCCCCAATGTTCATTTCATGACTCTCTGTCCTGAGATCTGTAGCATTGCGTGGTCAATTGCTACTGTAACGTAACACAGTTGCTTGGTTACGCGTTGCAGTCGTATAAATGCCATATTAATCGATGAGTGTGCAGGCGGCTGCTATCAAGTTGGAACTACGGGGCGGTCAGTGGAACAAAGCTTACATGCAAATGGATGGAGAGCCATGGAAACAATCCATCGAGAGGGAGCACTCGACCTTTGTGAAGATAGAGAGGGTTGCCTTTCAATCGCGCATGATAAGTGGGAAGTGAGTTTGGAAACCCACGAGGCAAACATTCTTCTGTACAACCCGTTAATTTCATGTTGTAAAAACACTTGAAACACTTGGTTCTGTTCGGTTCAGATGATGGATGATGTAATGCCGAGTCTCGAATGTACTACGTATCGATTTAGCTTTTGATGAATTGGTGTCCACCTTTTAAACTTAAACCCACATCATGCATGTTCTTTTTAATGATATTTTAGAGATAATATAAACCGTTTAATTTGATTGATACGTCTGACATCAACTTCTCATATCCCATCCCGTCCCATGATGCCCATATGCAATCAATTAACTACAAACTGTTTAGCATCCCACTTTTTATAAAGTAGATTATGTTCCAAAGGCAATCTAAATCATTGGGACCCCCCCTGATAGAATTGCAATCATAGCCATGTCGTCATCTTGTGCACCCCGTCCCCATCCCTCTCTCTCCTCACCTCCACCAAACCAATAATATCCTGGAAATAACAAATAAAAATAAGAGATATATATATATATATTAAAATTATTGATGTCACTCTCCATCCCTTTTCCTTAGTGCGCAATACAAATATTATATAGATATATATGTGCAGCTTTAAGGTGACAATTGCACAACTATATGGACAAAATATATTGAGGGGCCCTTTTGTGGATAAGTATTCACCTCATCTTCCAATTACTTGTCTCCACTCAACATTATTTATTTATTTTTACATCTAAAACCCTAAAGAATTAGCTAATAAACTCGAAGGAGCCAACTCAATCCTTGCAAGGAAAGGAGAGATCTCACACCACATCAACTTGATGTTATTCCCACTCTACCCTCTCCCTAAAACTCTTAACCATCTCCCTATAAATTACACGCCACCTTCCTTTCTCTCCTCACCACCTTCGAGACCTCCATCCATCCATCGCCCACCATCTCCTCCAATACCGCTCGGAGAAAGGGAGGCTTCCCTGTGAGTGAGAAGGGAGATGAGGGCGGGAGCAGGGTTCAACACGACGGCAGTGGTGGTGCCATCGGCGGCGGCGGCGGCGGGGGGAGGAGGTGGGCACTTGGGGTGGCACTCGCCGGTGCCCTACCTGTTCGGGGGTCTGGCGGCGATGCTGGGCCTCATCGCCTTCGCCCTCCTCCTCCTCGCCTGCTCTTACTGGAAGCTCTCGAGACGCCTCGGGGGCCGCCTCGGTGGCCGCGGCGGCGGGGACGCCGAGCCGGACCCGAAGGCGTGGGTGGAGGTGGCGATGCCGGCCGCGTGCTACGAGGAAAAGGTCGTGGTGATCATGGCCGGAGACGAGAATCCGACGTACCTCGCGACTCCCATTTCGAGCCCAGCCTCGTCGTCGTTCGGTGATCACTGTAATAAGGGCGATCATTACAATGACGAAGAGGAGGGGAAGAAGATCGAGGATTGCACGGCGCCGGGAAATGAGACGCAAAACAAGGAACAGATCCGTAGCCAAAGCGAGAACCAAAACTTGGGTGCATGAGTATTATTATTATTATTATTATTATTATTATTTAGATCGCTTTTTTATTATTTTTATTTGCGGGAAAAATGTAATGTTTTAGTCGAAGAAGAGAGCCCCCCCTTTTTTTTCTTTTTTTTTTGTGTTTTCCGGTTGCATAGAAAATGCATATTTTATGTCTTTCGGTGGATTTGATTATTATTATAGCAGAAAAATAAAGGAATGATAAATAGTAATAGAAATGGGCGGTGGGTGGGACGCGGCTATCTGATGCACGCCGACGTTCCTCCGCCATGATGCTCGGAAACTGTTTGTTTTATGGTGTCGACAGAGCGAGACGCGTGTTACCTTCGAGATGCCTGAGAAGACAGATGGCAGACAGTAGCTTTTTCCTTATCACAGTCGTTTATTCTACATATTATGCATTATATATATATATATTTATATATGTACTCTTTTTTTTTCCACAAGTAAAATTAATTTTAAAACATCTTAAATATTAGTGAGCATGAAATATAAATTTTACTTGAGAGTGTGAAACTTAAATTGATATATTTTGAAGATGTCGACGTCGGTAATTTTAATTTAATTTTTATTAAAAAATAAATAAATTTAAGGAAAAAAGAAAAGGTCGAAATCCACGGTTGAATCACAAGCGACCGGCGGCAACAAATTAGCCACCCGATTTGTGCCCACTTCTCCATCGAAAGATTCGACTCGTTCCAATCCATGATTGCTATATGCTCTTTAGGTGGTGGTGCGAATCAATCGATTGCCTATGGCTTTCTTTCTCCTACTGCAAAGCGGGGGTTCCCCGAATAAGGATGCGGCCATCCGGCCGAGAAGCTCTCTCCCCGCAGAACTTGGCATCCGTCCCCTCATCTCCTCTGGTTTTCTCCTCTTCTTGCTATTATATATTATATTGTATGCTCATCCACTCCGAGGGGTTGACGTCCCACACGATTTGTTTGTCAGATTATGGACGACAAATAAGCAAATGTTTACGGTAAGAAGATGACCGATGAGGGTAATAATGGTGACGGCGATGTGCGATGACGTCAGTCGCTTCTAGGTGATATCCCGCTTGATAAGGATAATAATAATGACGGGATGTGCACTTACGTCACCCACTCTTGGACGACATCTTCCTCATCATTTTGACCTGACACACTTGGCCGAGGCATACCAGAACGACGAGCGAGGCACGCCAACGCTCTACGGGAGCTCGGTTCTTCACGCAACACCAACAACTGTGTCGGACGCTATCAGAGGTACGACACACCCCACTGCAAAACAGGCACATCAAGAACAGTAAACTACCCTATAAAAACCCTCGCGCCAGGAGGAGAAAGGGGACGAGATCTGAGAAAAAAGGGCCACTTCACTCCATCCGACTAACTTGATTGTCGGATGGGTCAGGCCGAGCTACCAACCTGACCTGTGTGCAGGTGAGAAGACGGAGCGACTTCCCCTGGGACGCCGAGGGGAGGAATCCTTTGACTCGCGCGACCGACGACCCCCAAGGGATGTCGAGCAAGGTCCCCATCTATTCGAACCTGAACTAAATCGTGTCAGTCCCGAGACCACGGCATAAAATTGTTTACACTAACAATTACGATAACGATGATGTCGGGAGAAAGCAAACCACCACCACCACCACTTTCCCAAGAAGATGAATGAACATGCCGGTCTCTGACCACCCTCCGAGAGAGAGAGAGAAGAGAGAGAGAGAGGGGGGTATGATGTTGGTCGAGTGCACGAGAAAAGTACAGCTGCGGGCGGTGGAAGCAGTCGGCGTCCACGTCGTCGTCTGAGCCGGACTCTCGCGTTACAGAATCGGGTGCTGAGCTCGGAAAAGATACCGGAGGAAGTGGCCGACAGACAGCAGAGGGACGTCGAACCAGTAGGACGCCGAGGACGTGCGCGCAAACAAGACAGTGAGAAAAAGAATGATGTGATGCTTCCTTCTTTTGTATGATCCTAATGTAGTTTATGTAAACCATGGAATCGTATCGGATGTGGAAATGCTACGTTTTGGGGGATTTTATTTAGAAATGTATGTTACTCTTTTACGGAATGATGCCTTGGTAATTAAAATTTAATTGAGTCATCATATTTTTATAAATTTAATAAAAATATATTTTTATTCTGTCTCCATTTTCATTATCACTCTTATCATTTTATACTACCACCGTTACCCCCATCGCTCGTGCTATCTATTATCCTTTCTCTTCTCGTCTTCTTTTGTCGCTCGTCGTCTTCTCGATCTTTTCCTTTTTCTCTATGTAATATCGCTCGTTATGCTCGTCTCCCATGAGAGGTGCAGTACTTCGATCACCCGTTTGCAATAGGGGCATATGGTCAAGGACGATGAAGACAGATGTGATCGAGTAGAAAGATATTTTTATCAAATTGATGAAAAAAATACTTCTATTTAAAAATCAGATGTTATTTAGTAAAAACTCAGAACTTATTCAGGTAAAATATTTTTTATTTAAAAACTCTACTAACTTATCATATAATTAAAAAAAATAAGACAAGCTTTCAAATCATCTTTAACAAATGAATCTGATACACAAAATCAATATTTTAAATGTTAAAAATTTATCAAATAAAATCTCAAACCCTCCCATTTTGGAACTTTTCTTTTAATCATCTCCTCAATCTCTATCTCACATATTAATAAATATATCCTAACATTGATAGCAATCATTTGTAATGTCTAATCTAACTATTTTTTATTCTTACCATATAAAACTATCCTCTCGGCATCTGACATCTGTGAAGCTCGATCAGACGGACTCCAACTTATCATTTTTAAATTTCTGATACCATATTATCTGCACCACTGAGGTGATTTAGAACTATGATCTTTTATCGTCCGATATGAGCAGTATATATCGATCCAAAAAGATATTAATATACAGATTATCCTTTATCGAACGGTATCAATGTTTGGATCGATACCAAGGTGTATCGATCGGTATTGTCCCGAATTTCGATCGTTACTAAGATATCAATCGATACGCCCTAGTGTTATAGGTGAAGATATTTTTAAGGTTTTAGAGTGTACCATTGAAATACCCTATCAATGATATATACCGATACATATCATACTGAGCTCTGCTCGATTCATCGATACAGATCAATATTTAAAACCCTGGTTACAACTATAATTCGTAACCACTTCAACTCCTCGGAAGGATTCAACCTGTGTATGAGATTGCATCAAAGCATGTGAATCATTTATCTATCCATTTTTTTATGTCATGAGCACCCATTATTCATTCGGACTTGCATCAAAAAATTGAGTCCCATTTATACATCATGCCTAACTAGCTTTCTCATGAGACATGAAGGAATGTTAAAGTATGTATACATTGGACCTTTTTACTAATAGCTAAAGTTTTTGGATTACCTCATCACATCTTAAAACTCAGTCACAAGTTACCATATCCTGGTGTGGATTTGCTGAATGATATATCCTCCAATTAGTTTGATGAGCAACATATAGATTCTTCATGGCCATCATATATCCTCCAACTAATAGCTTAAGATCACAGTCTACTTGATAGATACAGTTTGTACGATTCACTACAAATTTTACAGTCACAACATGGATTCCACAATACTGTTCATATTCATTCAATAATACACAGTACCAAAGGCAGGCGTGCAGTCTCATCCAACCATTCGCTCCGTCCTCCACGTTGCTCGCATGCATGCATGCATGCATGCGTTCTTTCTGTATCAGCCTACGTTTTCCCTCTTTGCTCCCTACAAAAATCGTGCTAAAATCCATCAGTTTCGGATCCGAATCATAACACCAAACCTTGTGTAAAGTGCACTAATTAGGATATCAATACATCCCCTCTATTTCGGATGCTACCTGGAAGATATGGGAGGCTTCAGAATGATGGCACAACGCCGTAGTCGTCATCCGCCATGAGGGCCGCCACTGCCTCCGCAGCCGATGAGTAGATCCGGCCGACCTCCGCCTCCACCTCCGTCCGCTTCGCGAACCGCCCCTTGATCCTTGGCCGCGCCTCCGCGTAGGCCTTCCTCGACGCGTACCTTATCGTCTTCTCGAACCTCCGGCTCTTCCGCTTCTCCCTGTATCGCATCAGCCGTGCCTCCCGGTCCAACCGTGCTGTCGCCGGATCACACGGTATCCCCACCGCCGATGGCTGCGTCACGTCCGGCACCACGGCTGCCTCCGAGGACGACACCTGCACCGTCCCACGAAGCAAAGCTGTGAGAACACGTCGCGGTGACGCTTTTTTAGGTCGACGTGGATTGATGGTGTGGAGAATACGCTGTGGCATAGGGAATGATCGGCTTCTTGTTTGCATCCGGCGATATTGAGATCGAAATAGTCACCACCCGGTGCCAGGAAGAACGGCTGGTCCGCTCCCACGACGGTCTTCATCTCGTCCATCGACGAGCCGTAGTCGAGATCCAGGTAAGCATCAGCGTCGGAGAAGAAGAACTCCGCGGCCGATCGGAGCACCGGGCCCTCTTGGGGGAGGAGGGATGAGGCGGCCTCGGCGTCCGTCTCCTCGTCGTCGCCGCTGCCTACGCGTCCGGTGGCAGGGGGCTTGGGGGCAGGGCCGAGGAAGGGAAGCAGGGGGATGCGCTCGTGGCGGCGAGCGAGGGGGTTGGCGGAGTGGATGTCGGCGTCACAGTCGGCGCATAGGGCCGCGGCGTCGGCCTTGCAGGTGACGACGGCGGGGGCATGCTCGCAGACCTCGCACAGCCAGGCGCGCTCGTGGCGGGAGGCCAGGCCGTTGGCGCCGTGCACGCGCGCGTCGCACCCGCGGCAGAGGTAGGCAGCATCGGCGCGGCAGTAGAGGAGGGCGGCCGACGCGTGGCACGACTCACAAGGCTTCGACGCCACGCTCAGGTACGCGCCCCCCTTCTTCTCCTCGACCTCTTCCCTCTTCATGGATCTCTCTCTCTCTCACAGACCACACACACACACAGCACGCCCTCGCCTCTCCCTCCCTCCCTTATCTCTCTCTCTCTCTCTCTCTCCCTCACTACCTTCGGTTCTTTCAGATTGATTCGTTTATTTATGTATTTATTTAATGGGGTTTTAAGATCTTCCTAATTTCCCATTGGCCGGCGCTCTATCCTGTTAGGGGCCCACGGATGGGAAACGTAGCCAATCAGAGTCGAACACGTTGCGTGTCTGCTGCCATTTGTTTCTATGACCTTCTGGTAGCGTAGAATAAATTATCCGAAATTAATATTAATAAAATATATGGACGAGACAAGAAGGGCGCTACTTAGTAAGCGACATTGGGGCCCACCATCGATTGGTTGCACTTGGATTGGTCAGCTAGTCGTGACAGCTCCATCACCGGCCAATTGTACTCGGTGACACGCGACGTCAACGTCGGACATCGACACCACGCTAAGTCAAGGTGGGTTCCCCTGGCACGTTTCACGGGTGATTCAGAAACTGAAATTTTCCATGGTAGTCCGATCCGTGTAACTAATTCCCGTCCCGACAACTTGGACCCAATGGCTCACCCGTGGGCTCCACTGGTCGCTGACCAACAAAAGAAGGTTTTCTCTATTTGGCTGTTCAAAAACTCGAGTCCTCATTCAACTCGCGGCTTTAACCACACTTCCACGTCTTTTAGTCCTGTCTTAAATCGTATCCTTACGTAATAATACGGCTGCGGCTTGCGACGCAAGGCCGACCGAACCCTTTCCCCTTCCGATCTCTCAAACTCGCGCTCGATTCCCTTCGAATCGCTCCGGACCTACCCCACTCTCCTCTGTTCCTCTCTCGCATCGCTTGCTTCCGCATCGATCCAGGGTTAGGGTTTCCCGGTCCTTTTGGCCATGAATCTTCACGATCTTAACAAGGTCTGGGAGATCAAAGCCCTCAAGAAGCCCGGCGAGGAAGAGGCACGCCGCCTCCTCGATCGCATCGCCAAGCAGGTCCAGCCCATCATGCGCCGGCGCAATTGGAAGGTCAAGCTCCTCTCGGAGTTCTGGTACTGTCGATCCTCTTGTTCTTCCTTCGCTTCTTCTTTTCTCTCTTCCTCCTCGTCTTACGCATGGAATGATCGATCCTCTTTGGGGTTTGGTGCAGCCCAGCCAATCCGGCTCTTTTGGGGTTAAATGTTGGGGGCGGCACCCAGGTGAAGCTTCGCCTGAGGAGGCCTAACAGGGATTGGGATTTCTTCCCCTTCGAGCAGGTCCTCGACACGATGCTCCACGAGCTCTGCCACATCGAGCATGGCCCCCACAATGCCGCTTTCTACAAACTCTGGGATGAGTTGCGCAAGGTAATTCCTTCTGTTTCCCTATTTGTTCCTTCTTTTTTTGTGTCAATGTTGTACTTCATAATGTGTTCACCGAATCACAGAACCGATGATTGGTATAATTACTTGAAAAACAAGCAGAGTTGGAAGCTTGTTTACTCCTTTGTCTAGTGAAGGTTTTATTCAACGGACATTACAATAAAAGTTGGTGTTCTGATTCTTCCTTCGACGTACATTAGCTTTTGTGGAGTAAGAATTATGCATGTTACGTGATAATATGAGTCACTGATTTAATCAGTCATGATTGCATTTTGATTGTCCAATTTTACAGTCTTTGTTCCTTTTACTTATCTCTCTGCTTATTTTGGTTAGTTTGATCATCTGGTCCTAGTTTCTGAAGCTCTTTTACATAATTTTTATTGATTTGAATTGGAATGTGAAAGTTTTGATCTCTCTTATAGCATACGCATTTTTGGCCTTCCCAACTTTCCATCCCTGGTTTATTTTATTGTATTATGTTATTATCTGGTTGCTTCTTTATAGGATGCTTGTGTGAGGTGTGTAGTAACAGTGATTGATGATGACTAATAGAACCTGAGCATGATTTTGTTAATTCAAGCACATGATTTTCGCATTTTCATGATGTATTTGTGGAACTGGCTTTTATCAACTGATGCAGGAATGTGAAGAACTGGTTGCAAAGGGAATAACTGGAACTGGGCAGGGATTTGATGCCCCTGGAAGACGCCTAGGTGGCTTCTCTCACCAACCACCAGTATCATCCCTTCGGCAGGCTGCAGTTGCTGCTGCAGCAAAACGGGCTCGTGTTGGAGCTTTGCTACCATCTGGACCTAAAAGATTAGGGGGAAACAGTGAAATTATGGATGCACTTAGTCCAATACAAGCTGCTGCTATGGCTGCAGAGAGAAGGATGTATGATGATATATGGTGTGGGTCTGTGTCAGATGAACCCACTGGTGCAGTAGAAAGTATCTGTGGAATCTCTAAGTATCCTTCATCTACAGAACAAGGTGATTCATCAAGAACTTCTGATGGGGTACAAGGGGAGGACTTTGTACTAAGGGGTCCTAGTAATATAGATAAGGTTGGGAGTAGCTCCCACTCTAAGTGCAAGAACCATGAGTCTACAACTGATTGCTTATCTGGTGGGGCACCAGTAGCTGGTGGATCGACATCCCATTACCCAAAAGATGGTGGTGAAGATCAAGCAATTTGGGAATGCAGCTTATGCACTCTATTCAATCAAGTAAGGCTTATGCTTTATCAACTAAACTATAGTCACCGTTCGCAACTTGCATTTTGATCATTTTGCTGATTTTTCTTTACAAGCAGAACTGAAATTATATTATGTCAATCTGCAACATGGGATAACTCATGGATTCTTGCTCTTTCCGTATGTGATTCATCGAGATTGGCATTTTGTAGCCATTTGTTTTTTGTAACCATGTACCACCTTCAAGCTGTTAACATAGTAATAGTAACTAAAAGATGTTAATGGATTTGAAATATATGCTTTGCTAAATACATGTTAATTCATGAGATTTGTATTTTTTGACTACTTGTATTTCATAACTATTAAAGTTCAAAGGAGAGATGAGTTGTACATCATAACTATTGAATTTCAAATGAGAGAGTGAGTCAAGTTGTTTAGAAGTTTTTCTTCTATTATTAATCATCTTAGACTATATTTTCGGTTTAATCTTCCACATTTTATTCAATCACCACACAATTGGTGGGATATTAAATAAGTCAAGGAATCTATTCTTTACCAGCTACCTAGTTTATGGATCACTTTATTTATGCAAATGACGTTCTTTTGCTCCTAACAACCATTTACAAAAGTATATCTTTCCCTTTCTCTTCTCACTTAGTTTGAACATGATTGTTTATTCTCAAAGATTTCTCCTATATATAAAAATATGGATGTATGTGCGGAAACTAACTCGTTTTTTATTTCATCTATATCGTGGACTTTTGCAAAATAACTTTGGATTTCTACAGCCATTGGCACTAATATGCAAAGCTTGTGGAACTCAAAAACCGAAAGCTATTGGATCTAAATCTAAGACCTGGTCATGCAAATTTTGCACCCTAGAGAACAGCACTAAGCAAGACAAGTGTACAGCCTGTTGTCAGTGGAGATATTCATATGGTCCGCCAGTATCTACCCATGGACCCAATTATGGGACTTGAGTGATAGATGCAACTTGATAATGTAAATGGTGATCTTACTGTATGCTTGTAAGTACCTCTGTGTTTCTCGCTTTGATCATTTCAATACCAACACTAAAATAACTTATAGTTTGTTGATGGAATATTTGGCATGGAGTTTGGGAGCCTGAGCAATGGGATACCATTTTTGTGCCTTGGGTTACTGGTGAGCATATTTTGCTCTATACTAATCTGTCCTTTCTGCTTAACAAAGTTGTGTCAAGGACTTTTGGTTGCTTGCAAAATTACTTTTTAAGGTGGTCCTACTTTTTATTTGTATTGCCAATAATGGTGATGATTTCTTCATTGTCTTGCAGGTCATAGTGCTTTTGTGGTTAAAATGTAGGTGAACAAGCCTAATGCAGGTCATTATTTCAGTGGCCTACATTGTGGCTTCATCTCCATGGATATCAATCTGCCACAAAGCCTCCTATCTTTTTCAGTCTTCAGTTCCAGGTGCTATTTTCCGGACCAAAGAATGCTTTTGCTTATTTTACTTAATCTGTCTTGTAGTTTTGCAATATATTCCTACATGCAAACTGTTAATGGAAGTCCAATCTTATGCTATATGGAAATTTCAACTTGTGATTCATGTCATCCTCTGAACTAGCTAATTTGATGGTTTATACTCTTCAAATATACTTGTTAAGTAGATGAACTATTATTGCCTTGGATCCCTATTTCATAATATGATAAATTCAGCACAGAAAATCCATTAAGATGTCATCCTTAAATTTTTTTCCCCTTATTTATTCCATTAGCCAAGTGTTATTTGACCGAGAATAAGTAACAAAGAACACTCTTGAGTTGCACCACTTTTCAGTGATTAATATGGGAAATCCTCCTGAGCCTTGCCCGTGGACAAAATAGACCCATTAGAGGTTTAAACCAAGGCATGTACCACGGACCATTCTCACCATCATTCCACATATGTGACCGCAGAATCGAGTCAAAGATCTAATGGCGCAAAGTTATGTCCCTATTGAAGCCAATAAAGATCCTCTCGCTAACTCCATCACAAGTTTCATATCCTGTTCTTATTGCAATAAATGTAGTGACGTATGATGTTAGTGTCGCTTAAAGGATCCCCATGTGCTACCAACTAGAAGTGGCACTTAACATTTGTTCCTTGGATCCATTGCCACCACCTAGTAAGAGAGACCTTGTGACAAGGCTTCATTGATCTGAGGAAGGCCCTTCCCGTCTCATGCTGTTCCCGGCGAGTGCCTCTACATCACTCAGACACTCTATTGTCATCAACCACCCATTGATCAGCTATCCATGTACATAAAAATCTGGCTGAATCAGATGGTTTGATGTGGGTTTGAAGCAGAATTGATTCAATAATTGAACCAATCAGTTCCAAGATCTGTTTCATGGTTTTCTTGATTGGTCCGGCCAATCTCAGTAACTATCTTCTTGAAGAGTTTCTGTCTCATCTTTTTTATCTGTAGCAACCACATATGAGGGGCTGGTTTGTTCTTGATATATAAAAAACAATAATTTGGTCAGATTTAGAAAATTAAATAAAGGTTTATCACTTAAATATATGGTTAAATTAATTTATTTGAGTTAAAACAATATAAAATAACTTTGAATGTCTCCAATGTTCTTAGTATTACACTGAGTTTTTCTAGGATATTGATATAAATTAACAGTTAATCTATAGTGTTTAATGAACATTAATTAAAATGGCATTATGCAATTTTTTTGGTGTTGGGGAAATATACATGCTAAGCAAAATTTTAGATACATTAATAGGCCTTCAGAGGTGTGTATATATATAGTTTTTGGCACAAAACAAAAAAAGGGGGAGTGGGAGTAGTGAATGAGATGCCACTGTTTTGGGTCTAATGATCAACCGACCAAACATAGGTTTACATTTCTTTAGTCCACTGAATCACATTGCTAGAGGCAGCAAATCTCTCTCCATTTAGCATGAATCATAAGCAGTCTCATGTGAGATGGTATCCGGTTTAGTCTTTTGGGTTGACTGATGCGACCAACCTATCAAAAGCCTAGTTGGTTGTGTTCCGTAGTTTTCTGTTGCCCATCCAAAATAAGATGTGTCTGAGGTTGAGGAACTTGCAAAGGCCAAGCGTAGTTCATGAGCACCATATAATTCACCTACTCCTTTGGGAGGAATATGTTTCACCAAAATGTTCTTGAAGGGTACATGAACGTATGGAGAAGAATCTTGTGACCAGCAGGCATGAATCATGTACTGATGACATTTTGTTGGACACTGAAACGGGATAGTCGTGTGCAGACGTTCTTCTGTATCCCCCTCCCCAACTATTTCTGTGAATGGCAATCATGTAGGCTGTTGGCGTTTTCTTGAGGCTAATCCTGTCTAGTACAATAGTAGGTAGACTACTGTGGACTCATCCATAGATTGTTGTATTCCTAACCACTCCTAACGACAAAAATGGGTCCAAAAGGAATGTGCAACTTCGTCCTCACAAAACTTTCATCCTGTCTTTGATATCGGTAAAAGTGAGTTCCTCTACCGAGGGGTCGTCTTCTTCTTCTTATCTATATATGACTTGCTTACCCGCTGCTCTACTGCCCATAGTTCCCTGCATGCGTCCTCCACGCTATTACACTCGTTTCACACGCCATGGTCTCCGCCTTTGTTCGCCCCCACCCTGCTCAGCTACACTTGGCATTGTTGCCTTTCCCTTCGCAACCATACTGCCCTGCTCTCGCTCTTGCCTGCGCCATCGCTGCTCGGCTCTACCCTGGCCTGAGGGGCAGTTCCCTGACCTTCATCTCGTCCCCATCGCCGGATGCCAGAAGGCACGGTGGTGTCGGAGTGGGAGATGATCAGGATGTTCCTGGTGGCAATGCCGGGTAGCCTGGTGACAGGGCTGGACGCGGCGGTGAGGTACGTGGTGAGCGACGCGTTCCTGTTGATGGCGGGGGAGGTGGCGGAGGCAGCAGGGGTGCCGTGGGTCCCGCTGTACACGGACGGGGCCGGCCTCGCTCGCCGCCAATTTACACACTGAATTGCTCCGCGACGTCCTCGAGGTGAGGGAGCGAGGTATGTGCCATGTTCTCCGTCACCTTCTTGGGATGACCATGCATGTCGGGACTCTTGATGCACACTAGGGACCCTTGAATGTATGACATTTAAGGGTCAACAAAATCCCAATGGACACAAACTTATGCCACGATTACGCATGCAATGCCCATAAACATAAGAATAGCTTATTCGTATCTTTCGTTGCTTGACGTAGCCGTCGTCCCCCGGGAGCAGCAGCTCCACTTCATTGCCGGCGTCTCCGCCCATCGAATCTGCTACCTTCCCGAGGGCATCGTCTTCGGCCCCCTCGACTCCTCGTTCTCGTGCCTCCTCCACCGCATGGGCCAAAACGTCTCCAAAGCTGCTGCCGGCCTCGTCAACATTTGCGAGGGCCTCGACCCCGCCATGAACGCCGAGTTGGCCGCCAGCTTCGCCGACTACCTCCCAGCGGCCCCCGCCACCTTTTCTCACCGCCCGTCATCCCCACGAGGGACACGAACCACTGTCTCCCCTGGCTGGATCGCCACGCGACGGCCACCGTGGCCTACGTAAACTTCGGTTCGGTCGTGACCCTGCCGCCCTCCGAGCTGACCAAGCTCGCGGAGGGGTTGGAGGTCAGCGGGCGGCGTTCCTCTGGTCGCTCAAGGGCCAGGCCGAGGAGATCCTGCCGCCGGGATTCTTAGACCGAACCAAGGGGAGGGGCCTCGTGGTAAGCTGGGCGCTGCAGTCGGACGTCCTGCGCCACGCGGCTGTGGGAGCGTTCGCGACCCACTGCGGCTGGAACTCGGTGTTGGAGGCCATCACGGCCGGTGTCCCCATGGTGCGCCGCCCCTTCTTCGGGGACCAAAGCATGAACGCGAGGTCCGTCTCCTTCGTGTGGAAGATCGGAGTCGAATTCGAAGGCTGAGCGATGACAAAGGAAGGGGTGACGAGGGCTTTGCACACAGTGTTGAAGGGCGAGGAAGGGAAGCGACTGGGGACGAAGGCGGCCGAGCTGAAGGCCATGACGACGCGCGCAGTGCAGCCCGGGGGAACCTAGTCGGTCAACTTTAACAGTCTTATGCAGTTCATTTCGCGTCAGTGACACTAATGCCGGTAAACGTGAACGATACAATAATAACAATAATATACGTTATGTAATGTATTAAAAATATAATAAACTAAACAAACTCGGATCGAGTTTGGTTTCTCTATTTTGATCTGTTTAAATAACATTTATTTCTGGTCGATGATCTAACAAAGATTTTGGTGTTGACGGAGTCAACCATGTGACCTACCTAAATCGAGAACCTAAAGAGCGTGCGATTTAGTTGGACCGAACCTGTATGAGCTTGATTTTTTAGTTGGAACCGGTTTCAGTCAACGCCGAGCTCGTTTGACTCTTTTTCGTGACGTTGGCGGGTTCGGATCCTCCACACGTCACTCCGAAGCCGTTTAGTGTGCGAGCGCTCGACGCACCACAGTGGAACTCGATGCTTGGAGGTGACGTGGCACGCGATCCTTCCTGCGACTATAAGGTATCACGTACTTAGCCGTCGGCTTTCACGGACACGACAGGTTCGTTGGCTTTCTCGTATTTATATGCGCGTTGCCCCATAGCTGAAATCATCGCCACCGCTAACTCGCGATCCTTCGGACGACTCCGGTCTGCCGCCATGACCGCTGTTCTCCGTTCCCCCGCCCAGCCTCACGTGGCCTTCGTCGCCTTCCCCTTCGGCACCCATGCCGCGCCGCTTTTTGCCCTCGCCCGCGCCATCGCCGCCGCGGCGCCGGGCGCCGCCTTGTCCTTCCTCAGCACCGCCTGGTCCCTCGCGTCCCTCCCCCAAGCCCAGGGGCTCGGAAACATCCGCCTCGTCCCCATCGCCGACGGAACGCCGGAATCTTCCGCGGAGCCGCCTCCGGCGAGCGAGCAGGCGAAGATCGGGATGTTCCTGGCGGCGATGCCGGGGAGCCTGCGGGCGGGGATGGACGACGCGGTGGCGGGGGCGGGCGGGGCGTCGGTGAGCTGCGTGGTGAGCGACGCCTTCCTGTGGATGGCGGGAGATGTGGCGGAGGCGGCGGGGGCGCCTTGGGTCCCGTTGTACACGGGCGGCCCAGCGTCTCTCTCCGCCCATTTCCACACCGATCTCCTCCGCGACACCATTGGGGTCGGCGAACGAGGTAAAGTACCCTTGTCCTCCACGATGGTAAGTACAAGAGAGGCTTGCGCGTCGACAATCCCGACGCAAACGCCATGGTTGCACTTACCAAAGTGTCGTATGAACTTTCGAGTGTTCCTTCCATGGTCACCTAATTTTGAGCATTTATGAGAAAGTTGACGTATACCCAAATGACACCAAGATTTCTTTGCTTCGAATTAAATTCAAAGTGCTCTATCATGTGATATAAAAAGATCAATTAGGTTATGTTGGAGGAGTTCGTAGCCACTCAATTAGGTTGCTCACAACACCAGAAGATTTGGCTTCTTAGCATTTATTTGAGTTGGCCATTCTTTAGTGATTTACCAACCGCCACTGCCACTGCTGTCCTTCCTACTGTATCAACCTTCGTATTTTTGCCTTCTTAATCCATGCAAAGACGATATTTATTTAGAGCGAGATTAATGTCTATAATCATCGATTAAATTGCATGGCATATCATATTTTTCGTGCAATAATGCTATTTGAACTTGTTCTATGTAGCCATCGCCCGTAGCAAGGAGCAGCTCCACTTCATTCCCGGCCTCTCCGCGCATCGAGTCTGTGACCTCCCCGAGGGCATCGTCTTCGGCCCCCTCGACTCTCCGTTCTCCTGCCTCCTCCACCGCATGGGCCAAAGCGTCGCCAAAGCCGCCGCCGTCCTTGTCAACACTTTCGAGGGCCTTGACCGCACCATCGACGCCGAGTTCTCTGCCAGCTTCTCCAAGTACCTCCACATCGGCCCCCTCCACCTCCTCGTGCCTCCCGCCGGCCCCACGCCGGACACTCACCACTGCCTCCCCTGGCTGGACCGCCACGCGCCAGCCACCGTGGCCTACGTCAGCTTCGGCTCGGTCATGACTCCCCAGCCCGCGGAGCTGGCCGCGCTGGCCGAGGGGTTGGAGGCCAGCGGGGCGGCGTTCCTCTGGTCGCTCAAGGACCACGCGAGGGAGCTCCTGCCGCCGGGATTCTTAGACCGGACCAAGGAGAGGGGCCTCGTGGTCAGCTGGGCGCCGCAGTTGGACGTCCTGCGCCACGCGGCGGTGGGTGCGTTCGTGACTCACTGCGGCTGGAACTCGGTGTTGGAGGCCATGACGGCCGGCGTCCCCATGGCGTGCCACCCCTTCTTCGGGGACCAAAGGATGAACGCGAGGTCCGTCTCCCTCGTGTGGAAGATCGGAGTCGAATTCGAAGGCGGAGCGATAACGAAGGAAGGGGTGACGAGGGCTTTGGACACTCTGCTGAAGGGTGAAGAAGGGAAGCGGATGAAGGCGTTGGCTTGCGAGCTGAAGGCCATGACGACGCGTGCAGTGCAGCCTCAGGGGAGCTCGTCGGTCAACCTTAAGAGACTGATGCAATTCGTTTGATGTCAGTGTCTATGATGCCAATAATAATAATAATTATTATTATATTATTATTAATAATCATGGCAAAGGAATATTTACGTAAACATAGGAGACACGTGCAGAGCGTACGTGCGTACGTTTCTTTTATTACTCTCAGGCCCCTCAGAAAATAAGTACGAAAAGATCCCTGTCATTATTTGTATCTCACTTTACTTCCTGTTTGTGCTTATTCACGTACGATTCGTTGTCATAATAAAGGTTGACTGGGAAAAAGATATAGGAAGGGCTCTTTCATAAATATTGGAAATGACAGTGGCCTCATTGCTAAGTCGAACGCAGGCGTGCGATAACCACCTCATCTCCGCCGTCCATTTCAAGACTCCTTAAACTTCGGACGTCCCCCGCCCCAAAAAAAGGGCAGCGATTTTTACTACCTACTATTAACTTACCCTCTCGCGTACAAACCTAATGATTGGACAATAATGTGGGCTCCACGGGAATCACGAGGATTAGAATCTGCCGGGTGATTTTTGTGGATGGTCGGAAAGTATATTTTTTTAAAAGAAAACCTTCTATATAAGCGCCCCCTCCCTCTTCGATTCCATCTTTTCCGCTAATTCTCAACAAAGATTCCCCCTTTTAATTCCCTGATACAGACTCCAGCGATTTGGAACTTGGAGGCCTGCGGGGTTTAAGGTTAAGGAAGATGCCGATTCCGTGAGGGGTGGGGTTGGTTCTTGATGCGGCTTCATGGCGGAGCGCGGAGCTGAATCTTCCTGGAAGAACGAGTTCCCGTTGGGGATGCGGGTGCTGGCCGTGGATGACGACAGGGTGTGCCTCCGCCTGCTCGAGACCCAACTCAAGGAGTGCGGTTACCAAGGTATGGGTTCTTCTTCTCCGCTGTTGTTGTGTAGTAGTAGTAGTAGTTGTTGTTGTTCCAAGATGTGTGGTTGGATTCTATCCAAGATTGGGGTTTGAACTCCGATCTTGGTTTCGTTATTCCTGTGTCTGTTGTTCTTTAGAGTCGTGGATGGTTTCTTGGTTGTTACTTGTGTCGGGCTTTGAAAGGCTTCGTAGAAATTGGCTTATCTGAATTTGATGATTCACGGAGATGGTTTCATGCCAATTAATCTAAAATAACGATTTAAACGAGTAAAAGAAGAGAGTGCGTGGATGTTAGGGTTCGAGAAAGTAATGTGAATATATAGAATTTTGTTGAGCGCTAAACAATATTTTCTTTTGGTATTTTGTTTTATGTTTTAGTGTTTCTCTTCTTTTAATATACTATGGGCATTGATTTATCAAATAAGCTTTTTGATTGAATGATTTCTTGAAACCCAAAATTGCTATTTCTTTTATGAATTACCGATAGGGACATTAGACTTTTCTTAGCCATGCCGCTTAGTAAGCGATTCAATTTATGAGAGATATAGTGAACAAGGTCCTTGTACCTGTTATGTAGTCTTTGTGATAATGCAATTATTGCATCTTCAAGTTGTTGGTAGGAGGAACAGAAAAGAAGAGTCTTTGAATGCATTAAGCATTTACTACCAGAATCACAAACTTCAAATATTTTCTAGATGCAGAAACATGTATTGATACCATAAAGGACAATGTAGTTCCGACCTGCTTAGCTGTGCCAAAATTTACCCTCGATAACTTTACTTTTCAACTCAAATGTGGTCAGCTTCTGCCGGATTCTGCACAAAAAAAGAAAAAAAAACTTGATTCATCGTACAATGTGACATATTAAACACATCCTCTCCATTTTCATCAACCTTCTCTGCTTTAACCTTGAATTTGACAGTACAGTTTCAACTTGTTCCGACTCCATTTTTTTATTTCTGTACCAGATGCAGAATCTATGTTTGGTTTTTCTGGTAAATGTCATGTGAAGGCACCAAAATTGTACTAAATTATAGCACTGCATTGCAATCACCTGCTGGTTTCTTGAAACTTGCTGTTCTTTAACACTAACCTTTATCCATCAAATCCCTGTTGTGATGTTTATTTCCCTTTCTGGTTTGTTTTGTTCTCAATTGATATCTGAGAGCGAGATTAATTATTAAGTTCTGCTGCATAACAATTATTTCTCAACATTGATTATCAATACATTACTATACTATATATGCATAAGGAGACTTATCATGAACAGACTTACTCTAATATTCATTAATGATGTACAATATGCAGTTACTGCAACACAGCATGCATTGACAGCTTTAGAACTTCTAAGAGAGAACAAAAACAATTATGATATTGTGATAAGTGATGTTCAAATGCCCGATATGGATGGCTTTAAGCTTTTAGAGATCATTGGCCTTGAGATGGACTTGCCTGTCATCAGTAAGTGGACGCATTATATTATTATATCTTTTTTCCTTAGTTTTGTAAATCTAATACCATATTTATTTTAGTGTTATCTGTGAAGAGTGAAACCAGTTACGTGATGAAAGGTGTACTGCATGGGGCTGTTGACTACTTGGTGAAACCTGTTAGGCTTGAGGATCTCAAGCTCATATGGAAGCATGTAATCAAGAAATCGCTGCTCGTTAAGAAAGAGAGCAATGACCCTAGCAACACTCATATTCAGAAACAGAAGGCAGATAATGACCGGCACTCAATAACAACAAGAAAATCCATGGATAAAATAAAGGAGAAAGAAGATTCTGCTCATGAAAACTCAGATGGTGAACCATCAAAACAGAAAAGGCAAAGGGTTTCTTGGTCTGCAGATTTGCATACTCACTTCGTCAAGGCTGTCAATCATCTTGGCTTAGATAGTAAGACATGAATGTGAATTGATTGGTTAGACTGAAAATTTCTGTTCAACTCTTAAATGACTTCCATTTTACAGGGGCAGTACCGAAAAGGATTCTTGACCTCATGAATGTTAAAGGACTTACTCGAGAAAACATTGCGAGTCATTTACAGGTCCAATTAAGTCAACTACTCTCAACTCATGCTCTCATTAGAAATATCTAAAGCCTTGCTCCATTACATTGGTATCCCTTGCGCATGTAGATATCTATGATTTTATATATTAGATCTGAAAGTTCTTGTATAACAAATTATAATCCGTCACGGAAGTTTCGAATTCAAACTTAGCCGTGAACTGTTGACGTCCTTATTTCATCGCGACTTAATTATCAAGTAGCTTATATGTTTCTTCATGTCCTCTGACTCAGAAATATAGAAAGACACTTAAGAGGAATGGAATAGGATTCCGACAACAACATTGTGGTGGTCCTCATCCACATGGTTTTGGTGTGAATTCTCCAGGTTCTGTTATCTTGTCTTTTAATCCACAAGTTCATGCTAAACTAAATTTTCTTGAAGAACATGGATTGAATGAGTATCTAAAAGATAGTATGATGATCTCATCAGGCCCCTCCTGGTATACCAACAGCAGTGTGGCCCCTTCACCATTCCAGCATTTTGCATCATTTCCTCAAGCAGGTCATTTCAAAATGGAACAAGATGGGTATTCATCAAATTCTTTGGGAACCGAAAGAGCAGATCCTCTCTCAGGATTTAAAAACTTGAGCTATCAATCTCTGAGACCAACATTAGATCAAGTTGAGGGCTCCATGAAGAATTTTCACCAAAATTCCTTGATTGTTGGTGGAATTTCTTGTCCAGATCCATCTTCCCAGTTGCATCATCCACCAAATGAAAATTGTTTTGAAACATTGCTTGAGAATAACAATGCAGGATTTGATGCCTCAGCCAAGCTGAATCCAGTTATGCCTAGTAAGTAACTTAGATCATGTAGCATATCTTACTTCTTGTAATCTCCTTTTAATATTTATTTACCTTTTATAATCTCTTTTCAACTATGGTTTATCTTTCAGCAGTGTAACATAAACAAATATTTTTTTGATGATGTAGCAGGTCTAGATATGTCAGCCCAAAGCAGCGGAGATATGTTGGACATGCAGATATATGATGGAGAGACGTTTGAAGATACTTTCCAATCAGAGTTCGCAAAGCATCAACCTAAGGATTCTTCAATCGAATCACTATTTTTCCTTGACAAATGCAATTCTATGGATGACCTTAATACAGTCCTCAAGCAGGTATTTCATTTAATGAGTTCTTTCATCTGTTGATGGTGGCTGTATTTTCAACATCTAGTTGAACTTAAATTATGAACTCATCAAAATGTCTTTCAGATATGCATATCTTATTTTTACCAAGATAGTTAATTCCAAGGCTTCGCTTTTTTTAGTAAACATATGAAATACTTTAGTTTGTTTCTTAATGCAATGTTTCATTTTTCACATTCTTTCAAGTGTTGTCAATTAGTCGCTCATAGTGGTTTTCTATATGTGGTTTTCATTATGTATCACAGTGATCATTATCATAACAGAAGAAATATGAAAAAGTAAACTTTTTAAGAATGAAGAATAGAGTCAAATCGCATTGTCATGCTTCTCCCTTTTGGTGCCATAGCAAGGATCAACATTCTGGTGCTAATGCTGTTTGTTGTTCCTATTTTGAACACTTTGGTTTACCAAAAGTTCATTTGTTCTTTCAGCCTCATCATTCATGGAATCCTGACGTCACTTCAATGGTTTTGTTTACAACCATTTGTTTGATCTCCTGTATCAATGTTAACTAAACCTGCTTATCAAATAGCTGTAGAAAGGAACCGATCATTTTTTGAGTTGCAAACCTGGAAATAGCAAGAAGATTTTATATGCTGCTTCCCTTAATTGGTTTTACCGGGCATTATCGGAGACTTATTCCCTTCTTATAGCTGTCAGGCCATATTTGCATGAGCAGTTATTTAGAATCTATGATTCGTTTGGATCTTTTAAACAAAGCTATAAATAGCTAGAAGCTTTTATATGCTACTAGTACTCTTTGTTCGTTTCACCTGTCATTCTCGTAAGGTTGAAGCTACCGCTTTCAGCACATGCAGTTCTTTAGAATCTATTATAAATTCTGATCTTTTATTAGCCAATATTCAAGTCATCGTATTGCCTAAAACCCACCTAATTTTTGTTGCCTTTACGATATTGGCTTGTCTACGTTACAGTTTCAACAGAAGTAGGGATGAGAGAGGCGGCCACCGAACAGAGGTTGCTATCATCCCACCAGCTTAATCAGTCGACTGTGGCTATTTTATCACTAGATTTGAGGAATTCCTGCAAATCGAAGATATTGATTTGTAAATAATCTGCCTTGTTTTTTTTGTATTTTGTATTATTTTTTTTTTGTTGTGAATTTGACAGATTACAACGGTTAGGAGTTTTCTGTGAAGAATTTTTGACACAATGTCATCCCCAATAAATTATGTTAGCAAAATGTCATCCCCAATAAATTATTTTCAGCATGGCAATATGACGTTGTTTGATACAGAAAACATAGAGAGTACAGGAATGATCAGAAGAAGCAGGCATGCAGAGAGCTAGTAAGAAGTAGTAGGTGGCCAAGGAAGAAGAAGAGACTACTGCAGCTGTCTGCTGCAGTCAATGGATGTGGTAGAGCTTGGAGGGCTTGAGGCCCTGTGTGACGTTGAAGTAAGCCAGCGTCGCCGCCCACCGGGGGTTGTCCTTGAGGCGGTGCACCACGATGGTGTCGGGGATGAAGGGGCGACTGTAGCAGGGGCCGTTGTCGTAGTAGATGTCGTACATCCGGGGGTTCACGTCCACCCGGTTCTTCCCCCGGTTGCCGTCCCTGAGCCAGTAGGCGAGCACCACGTCCTCCCCCAGCGGGTGGTGCACCTTGTTGTTCCTGGGGATCTCCGACTCCAAGATCCACTCCACCAGATCCCACGACAGCGCGTACGCCATCCCCGTCATCCACCCGTCCGGATCCGAGATGTTCTTGCAGGGGATGTAGAAACCCATGTACAGGTCGTCCCTCGGCATCTCCTTCAGCGTCTGCGCCAGCGCGTCCACCCTTATGTACGAGTCGTCGTCCGCCTTCAGCACGTAGTCGTAGGGCGGCCTCCCTTCCCCGGTGCCGTTGAACAGCTTCGGCATGCTGGAGAAGTAGGTGAAGGTCTTGCCGTCGTTCAGGTTCTCGGCGCAGTCGAGGATCACGATGTCGTCGTAGCGCAGGATCTCCAGAGCCACCAGCACCCGCTGCTCCTCCTTGGTCAGGTTGCACAGCACGAAGCGGACGTCGACGCGGGCATTGATGCTCACGCTCGGCTGCAGCGCGTACGCGTTGCGGAGCAGGTGCCGCCGCTCGTACGTCTCCGGCTTGGTAAGGATCCCGACGAAGATACGCAGCTCCGGCTCGGGCGGCGCCGCGGCGGCGGGGTCGGCCAGGTCGGAGCGCCGCGGCTCGCATCCGCCCGGGACCAGCGAGTGCAGCCACGACTCGTCGGGCTGGACGACGAGGAAGATGACCGCGATCAGCGATATCGGCAGGAGGACGAAGGCGGTGGTGGACGCCTTAGGGAGGATGAAAGAGATCTCCGGCGCAGGGAGGTGATGCTTCTTCATCGTTGGTGCTACCCGGCGGGGAGAACTCGAAGTCCATATCGACACTCACACCCACACCAATATAATGCAACAGTTTGTACCGTTGACTTTCATCTCCCAGTGAGCAAGTCAACTTTTCGGGAGGAGCGACGCCGTGGATCCGATCTTGACTTCCACACCGATGCCGCGCCTGCAAGTGCGCACGGCACATGCAGTCACCGGAGCTCAAGAAAGCTTTCCTCCAACCATCCCCGCGACGGGTTCGCATCGCACGTATGTTGTTGACATTGGCTTAGGAAAATAACACAGCAGAACAGAAGACGCATTAAAATCCTGATATAGAGAAATCGTAGGGTAGCTTAGACTCCTATTTCTATTTAGCATCTACACGTTATATAT
>LVTN01000491.1:113646-137053 GCA_001649415.1 Musa itinerans | reverse complement strand
ATATATATGGGGCAACTGAATCCTTCGGGACCTAAAACTAAGCAAGTTCACTCTTGAAGCTTGTTTGGGATCAGTGCTACGTTTACGGATCCCATGAACAGGCACGTGCATGCCGAAACGTGTACAATGACTAACATGATTTGGTAGGCCAATTCCTCACGTTGTAGGTAAATCTGATCTAACCCATAATATATAACCTTCATCGCAATGGATGTAGTCCTCGCTCTAAAGCACAAACTTTTTCTGTTAGTGTAAATAACTTTATGCAGTGTCTTCGGGATCGACACGGTTTGGTTCGGGTCCGAATGAGCGGGGATCTTGCTCGGAGTCCCTCAGGGGTTGCCGATGTGGCCGGTCGTGCGGATCGGGTCACATCGAGGCTCGTCGGGGCATCCTGCGGGGAAGGGTTCCTCCCCACGGCGTTGGGAAGAAGCAGCTCTGTCTTCGTACCTGCACACAGGTCGGGTCGGAAGCTCGGCCCAACCCCTCCGACGATCAAGTCAGTGAGTAGAGTGAAGTGGCGTTTGTTGTCCGATCCCCTTTCTCTCTCCTAGCGTAGGGTTTTTATATAGCAACTTACTAGACAGCGGTGTTGGCGTGGCGTGAAGGATCGGGCCTGAGCAGGACGTTAATGTGCCTCGGCCGGCGTTCCGATCCGTTTGACCAGGTGCTGTCGGGTCAACCGAGGCGTGAGGCGTCATCTGGGGCAGCTGACGTCAGCCCGAGTCTTATCGCCATTATTATCCTCATCATCTTCCACCCTTCCTCCTACTATCTTCTTCTTCCTCTAGCTCTCAACCTATAAGACTCACTCGATTTATGTAAGAACTATGATCTCCCCCTTTAGACACTCCAAAGGTACTAACTGTGCATCCTAACCAGCTAAATTTATCAACATTCTCTTCGTATATGATCTACTAAGCTACGACATAATTCTCTCAATTATCCATCCGTAAATATTCAAATACTAGGAGAATCAATCTTAATAGCAAATTATAATCATAAATTGTAATTATTATGTAAGTCATTCTAATCTTAATTATTAGCTTCATAGCATCACTAATATGTAATAAGCATGATCTAAGTTATAAACCATCTTTACCAATTGCTCTTGTATCATCTTACTCCACTCCTATAATATACTATGAAAATATAAATATTACCTACTTATGCGTCAATCTGATTTTTCACTCACACATGAAACATATTATCATCGATTTTTACTTTATTAGAGATTAAGTTATCATACATGAACTACGTATTTTTTGTATTCATATTTTTGACCAACTAGCAAACTCTCTTATAAAACCTCTCGCTCGTAGAATATTTCAGCTACATCAGTCTAAGAATGACACTATTAATGAAAGCTCAATTTTGCGGGGGTATGATAGAACATCATGATAAAGGTAAATATTGAATAACAACTTTATATTCCTTATATATTCTAACCCGTAATCAATATATGATTTAAAATCAATCATAGTAATATATATACATGATACATTAGAAAAATAATTTTTCTCTACGTAATTACTCTAAATTATTCATTGACTCTAAAGTATCAAAGAAACTTTCGTGAGAGATGCTCTGGATATAAGAATCCAAATTACCGATGTGTCGGACAATCAGACTCTCTCTCTCTCTCTCTCTCTCTCTCTCTCTCTCTCTCTATATATATATATATATATATATATATATGAGACAGAGAAATGGTATAAATCTGAAGAAGTTATTGCTTCAATTGATAAATATTGTAGAGGTTGGAAGGTCTCAACTCCACGGTGAGGTTGAAGTAATCCAAAGTCTTCGCCCACTTGGTGTCGTTCTTCAGCTTGTGCACCGCAATGGTGTCCGGGATGAAGTCGTGACTCCAACATGGCGTCGGCTCTTCGTAGTAATCGTACATCCTGGGGTTCATGTCGAACCTGTTCTTCCCCAGGGATGCATCCCTCAGCCAGCTCGCCAGTACCACGTCCTCGCCGTACGGCGGAAGGCTCTTGTGGTTCCGCGGGATCTCCGACCTTGCGATCCACTCCACCAAGTCCCACGACAGCGCGTACGCCATCCCCGTCATCCATCCCATCCGATCCGTGATGTTCTTGCAGGGGATGAACAACCCCATGTACAGATCCTCCCTCGGCATCCCGTCCAACGTCTTCGCCAACGCATCCAGCCGTATGTAGGTGTCGTCGTCCGCCTTCAGCACGTAGTCGTAAGCCGGCTCGCCGCCGGTGCCGCCGTTGAAGACCCCCGGGAGGCTGGAGAAGTACGTGTAGGTCTTGCCCTCATTCATGTTCTCCCCGCAGTCGAGGATCATGATGTCGCCGTGGCGCAGGATCTCGATGGCCACCAGGACTCGCTGCTCCTCGGTGGTAAGGCCGCAGAGGACGAAGCGGATGTCGATGCGGGCATTGACGGTGAGATTGGGCTGGAGGAAGTAGGCGTCGCGGAGGAGGTGGCGGCGCTGGTAGGAGTCCGGGAAGGTGAGGACGCCGATGAGGATCCGAAGCTGGGGATCCGGGGCCGGCAAGGCCACGGGGTCGAGGAAGTTGGTGGAGCGCAGGCGCCGGGGCTCGCATCCGCCCGCGACGAGGGACTGGAGCTGGAACTCGTTGGGGTAGACGGCGAGGAAGACGAAAGCTGTGAGCAGCAACGAGAGGATGACGAAGGCTGCGGTGGATGCATTCGAGAGGGGAATCCTCGGCGCGGGGAGGTGAAGCTTCTCCATTGCCAATGGTGGCAGCCCAAACGCTGAAGAGCTAATTATAGATACATAACGATCGACACGCCCACGGCGCTCGGCCGTCGATCTTGGCTATCTTAATCATAATCCTGAGATCACAGCCGTCAATTAAGATAGCCACTAAAAGGTCAACGTGGTGTATTCTGGTCAAAGACAACCACAAACGCTACGTGAGGAGGACGAAGTGGGAACGTTGAGTTTTGCTCAGTCTATTATATTGCTGTTGTCGGCGGTGGTCGTGTTAGATTGAAGAAATCTGTGTGGTGCAGTATGTGAATCCAATATCATCTACCATCCTCTCGCACGAACTACAAAGTATGATGTATAATATATAATTAAAGAATGATTCCAGATTCCATTTCATGTTTGTGGTCTATTTGCAGCCTTTGGCACGCAAGTCCATTGTCGGTTTTTCTGATTTTTTTTTTCAAAAGATGTCCTCTATTTTGATTTTTTTTTTCTTCGAATAATATTTCTAATTAAAATAATATTTAAAACATTTCTTGCCAACTCTAAAGATATTTTCTGAATCGTTATAATTGTCAGGTAACTTCATGTCGTGGTCGAATTGTCAGCACGACTTGGTCGGTTCCGAGTGTGTAAGATCGTTAACATGGCTTCTTAGCAAGAGAAAGTCAACTCAAGACTAGGTTGGGACGTCGTCCGCTTATCCACCAGAGGTGGAGCTGGGGGTCATTCCTTTTCTCCGAACGATGGACTCCTGCACATAGGTTGAAGTCGAGAGGGGATTTTCCGACTCGATCATTTCGATCGTTAAGTCAATAAAGAGAGGAGATGAGAGTATTTAAGTGTTCGAGGTCCGATATTGTTCCGAGGGGCACCTTTTATACTTGTCATTGAACATCATCGTACGCTATTGCTTTTATGGTCGTCGATGTCTCGAGTGGTCAACCCATATGCTTGGTGCAGGCGTAGGTCAACCTGTTCGGTTTTGCACTGCGTGACACCACCCTACACTTCCTAATCGCTCAGTACCGGGCGATGCTGCTTCGTACAGCCTTTGAGTTGTGTGGGTGGATTATTTTGTCGTAGTCCTTGCTCGAGCATCGAGTTGACCAAGATGTAACTAAGGCCCAAACATGCCAAGGAGTGGGTTGGAGACATTGGGCTCATCTACTTCCTGCCTTGCCATGGTGGGCCTTCTTATTTCCCCGATCTACTCAGAAGGATAGCTTCCCGATGAGGCCTTTTGTGTGACTCCTCGTGTTGTCCGATCTTGCATTGTGTGACATCGCCTTATGATTCTCGAGTCACTCAATATCGGGCATCATCGCTCCGTACAATCTTGAGCGATGCGGGAGTAGTAGGTCGATGATGTAGATGATAGGTGACTGTCTCGTACAGATCTAATGTTGAGTCGACGCACCACCATCGGTTCTAGAATATCACGCTAGCTCCGTCGTGGCGGTAGACGTGCTTGGTGGGATTAATATTAGAATACGTCATATCAATAGTATTTTTATTTGGATCGTTTATAGTTTTTTTATTAAGGTGCTAAAAATAACATAAAGCTATTGAAAAAAAGCGTAAGTAACATAAACCTTTTGAAAAAAAATACATTTTTATTTTAGGGAAATCGCCGTTGTCTTTTAAGATTGGAAAAGACTCGGCCGAATAAATTCGGAGTCTTTTTACGTTCAATAGAAACACATACACAGAGAGACGAGAGAGAGAGAGAGACGCAGAAAAGAAATAAGAGAGGCAATCCTGTCGGTCAATATGGTGAGAGATCTGAAGTCTCGAGATTGCGTGTGACATTGAAGTACTGCAGCGTCTTCGCCCACTTGATGTTGTCCTTCAGCTTGTGGACGGCGATGGTGTCGGGGATGAAGGCATGGCGGTAGCAGTTGTCCGGCCCCTCCGGGTAGTCGTACATCCTTGGGTTCGTGTCGATTCTGTTCCGGCCTCGACCTGCCTCGTTCATCCACACTCCCACCATGATGTCCTCCGGCCCCATCATCTTCCTCCTCGCCAGCTCCGACGTCGAGATCCACTCCACCAGGTCCCATGACAGCAGGTAGCCCATCCCCGACATGAACCCTTCCTCTGTTCTGCGGCAGGGGACGTGGAGCCCCAGGTAGAGGTCCTCCCTCGGCAGCGTTCTCAGCGTCTCGGCCAGGTTGCCCAGCCGGTAGTATGTGTCGTCGTCAGTCTTGATGACGTAGTCGTAAGGCCGCCGGTCGTCGGCGCCGCCAAGAGTCCTCGGCAGGCTGGAGAAGTAGTTGTAAGTCTTGCCGTCGTTCACGTTCTCGGTGCAGTTGAGGATCATGATGTCGCCGTAGAGCATGATCTCCATGGCCACCAGCACCCGCTGCTCCTCCTTGGTGAGGTTGCAGAGGACGAAGCGCACGTCGACGCGGGCTTTGCCGACGAGGCGGGGCTGCTGGAGGAGGTAAGCGCGGCGGACGAGGCTGCGACGCTCGTAGGCGTCGGGAACGGTGAAGACTCCGAGAAGAACCCGGAGGTCGGGACTCGGGGGGGAGGGCGAGGCCACGGCGCCGACGAACATGGGGGCACGCAGAGGCCTGGGTTCGGACCCGCCCGTCACGATGGACTGGAGCCGTAAATCATTAGGGTAGACGACCAGGAAGATGACAGCTATCAGCGACACTGTAAGGAGGAGGACGAAGGCGCCGGTGGCTGCTCTGGTGACGGAAACCGCAGGGAAGGAGATCTTCTCCATGGTCGAGAGCTGGAAGCAATTTGAGCTGTCATATATGTGATACTGGACACGAAAGAGTAGGTCGAAAAGGCCAAACGAAGCTTCGTTTTCTCTCCGCATTGTCTTCCACGCTGACTCTATGCATATAAGAATATTTCTCTTGACACTATCCGTCTGTAAGAATCGTAGTGAGATGATTAACCACGTCTATTGGGGTAGAAGACTCACGTTCATCATGCTTTGACTAGGAGGAGAGAGAACTGGGCTGATTTCCTTGAAATCAATGACCTCGTTCAAGGTTTCCAGTGAATCGTGTGGCAGCTCAGAACTGCTCTGTGGGCGTCTTCTACTCCTTCACCCATGGATGAGACATTAAAACAAACACATGGAGGAAGGTTGTTTGATCGAGTTCTTCGTATAGGGCTCTGTTGGTTATATATATATATATATATATATAGCTTTGGAAAGCGGTAAAGCACATGCCAAGGCTTTGGAAATTGGATCTCTGTGACATGTCTCCCTAAGTATGCCACCACAAGCCAAAGGAATTGCGGACTAATCCAATTATTTTTGTGATTGGATACTACATATCATGTTGGTTTGGGTAGTAATCAAGTTGATGCGTGAACGATTGAATGAGTTGACTTTTATGATCGAGTGAACCAAATGGTCATATTCAATAATGGAATTGATTGAAAATGTAATGTTTTAGATTTCTTTCATAATATTTTTATTTTCTACCTACCATGCACATTATTAGTGTTCGAATCAGTGGCTTAACGTACAGAATCTAATATTTTGTCCACATGGAATGATTTCTGAGACCTCATCTCGGTTTATTGACCGCATTATTGGATCAGATACGGATTCTTATCGGTAATGGTTCCTCATAGCGGATCTACGAGCTTATTAGTTTTGGGTTTAGATGGATCCGAACCAAATCCGACCCGTTAACTCCACGTACAAAATCCTCAATCCGCCAGTCGTTGACTTCACCAATCAGCTGCGAGGTTTCTTAATCGAACGGACATAAACGCTTACACACGGATCCTAAATTCATCCGACGGTTGCCGCAGCGCTTGCTGCTTTATATATATTGAAGCCGCTCGATTTGGTAGACCGCGTCGCTTCGGGTTCTACGCAGCGGAGGAAGGGTTTGTGATCGGCGGCCATGTCGGGGCGGGGTAAGGGAGGAAAGGGGTTGGGGAAAGGCGGCGCGAAGCGGCACCGCAAGGTCCTTCGCGACAACATCCAGGGAATCACCAAGCCGGCCATCCGTCGCCTGGCGAGGAGGGGCGGCGTCAAGCGTATCTCCGGTCTCATCTACGAGGAGACCCGCGGCGTGCTCAAGATCTTCCTCGAGAACGTCATCCGCGACGCAGTCACCTACACCGAGCACGCCCGCCGCAAGACGGTCACCGCCATGGACGTCGTCTATGCCCTCAAGCGCCAGGGCCGCACCCTCTACGGCTTCGGCGGCTAGACGTAGCCGTCTTTTCGCGTAAGCGGTTTGGTGAAGTGCTTCCCTTCTTGGATGAGTTAGGGCTTTATTTGTAATCTACATGTTCCTTGTTAGCACAGAAGTCGTTAGATGCTGCTCCTTTTAGACTTCTCTTGTTGTTTGGTTGATTGTGGGCTGTGCTATGATTGTCTGTTCTTGTAGCTTCGAGAGTAATGCGATTATAGGTACAAAGTAACGCTATCAACATGAAGATTATTATACACAGTCTCGTGGTTTACTTTTCATTTGTAAGTCATGGGTGATCTGTTGTCTGTTTTAGTTGAATATATATTGTTCTTTGACAGCATTTTGCTTCCTTCGTAATTGATAGGATACTTTCTTTTAAGCAAATTTTGAAGCGATGTGGTTTGTTGTGTGAGGATGTGTGGTAGCATGCGACGGTGATCATACACGATCGAATGAAGAAATGTCTTTGTATGAACTTGATTGGACAAATGTTGTTTTATCTAGTTTTGATTGATTTTGATGCGTTTAGGGTTGAACTGTGTTATGAGGTGTTAGCATCTATCTTTTCTTAAGATTGGAAGTGTAGATGGTTGCTCGAGAAGGTATTGCTGAATGCAACAATTCTCATAGAGTATGGTATTTTTATGTTTTGGGAGAACTGGGCAGCTTTGTGATGGATATGGTTATACAGAGTTTTACAAGGCAATGAACACTGTTGACATGTAAGTTGTGCAATTCTTGTGAAGGTAGACAATCAAGAATTATATTGGTTCACAAGGATGCTTCTTGAATACTTTGTTTTTATGTTCTGCATGGTTGGAAAGTCTCAAGTGCCCCTTTATATGACTGCAGATATTTTTTGTTTTCTCCCCGATATGAAAGCAGATATTTGCATATGCATTCAGACTTTCTATTAGTTATTTCCTTGAAATTAAGGTTCTGCTTGTTTTTATGGAAGCTAATGTTTCTGTGTTTGTTATCAACCATCAGGGGTTAGACAAATGAAATTGTTGGGAGTTAAATTAATGCTATAGCTAGAATTATTTTTCTTGTCTATGATATTTCTGCATTAACTTTGATTTACATTATCATTGTGTATGTAGCTGTGAAAATATACCTCTTGTTCTTGTATTAGCAAAGAAAAGACTAGCTTGTTAAAGGTGTTCATGAAATTTGGTTTCCTTCTCACATTTGTTAGTGCAAGGATAGTCTCTTGAACTTCAATGTGCAGCTGATTCAGAAAGAGAAAATTAGGTGGCTTCGACATGCATAACATCAAAAGTATTGACAGATGAGTGCAGTGCATTGCAGGAAGAGGTGACAAGTATAATCCCAGATTAGAGACAACTTGTTGTCTCAGCTGAATGCCACAGTGAACGTACGCTTGTGATACCCATTGTTGTTGTTTGTCACTTTTTAGGTTCAAAACTAGCAGATATGTTATGTAATTACAAGAAGGGTAATGGATTCCCTTGATTGATCGCACTAAGATGTAAAACATTTTTTTTCCTATGCTTCTATTAATTTTAATCATGATATGGAAACAAGATCAGGTTTAGATGCAAAGAGAAATGTGAGGTTTAGACTCAGAGAAATGTAGCAGTGGTCTGATACAGATGCAGAAACTAGTAGCAGGTAATGTTCAATATGTTTCAGATGATTCTTTATGTATTTAATGACTGCGTGTTGTATTGATCATGTTGATGCTCTTATTGAATTTACATTTTCTTGTAGCAAATTGATGAGTAATAAAATGAGACCCACCAATCTATTGTAAAGGAATTTGATAGATGGAATATTGCAAGAATTTGAGGACAAGAATCTTAAGTCACTTGATGCGTTGCACCATTCTTATTAGAGGTCAAGTTGGTCGCAAGCAAATCTTGACCTACTTTTCTTGGGATGCTGGGTCCAAAATGAGGTACCTGAGCCAGTGAAGATTCTTTTATTATCCCAGAAATTATTGTAGTTGCAGTGGAAATAATACTTGTATGTATGTTCATCCATTAGATGGGGTGCTACAGTCTTGCTCTGTATTATATGGGTAAAAGATCATCCATTAATTGCATGTTCATCATCAACTTGTGTTTTGCTTTAAACTTATCCACAGACTTCTGGTGCTCTAATTTCTAGAGAGGTCATGGATTTCCGCTCAAGTAGAGGTACTTGATCTCTTGCTCCAATTTATTTATTATGTTGGATACCATTCAACCTTTAGATTTATATTCTAATTCTACAATTACGGGTACTCTTGGTTTGTGTCCAGATCTGATGTTGCTTGCTTCCTTTCCAATTGTGCAGGCCACCACTTCTTTGTTGGATATTGAGCCAAGGTTACCTGAGCATGCCTCTCATTCCAAGATCTCATTACTTGAGATCGCAACTGTTGGTGTTTGATTTTATTACAACAGATGAGCATCCTGTCACCTTCCCAAGTATGTATAAACTGTCATTTCTAATATTGCTAACTACTATTCCAGTCCAGTCTCGTAACCTAAGAAAGAGGAGCACTGTCAACTGCATGCAGGTGAAGGTGAATTTTATAGGCTTTCACTGGTGAGAAATAGTTGTTGCAAACTATTTGTTGGATCAGAAACAATCTCAAGACTATGACAGTGCGTCTCGTAACCTAAGAAAGAGAAGCAATGTCAACTGCATGCAGGTGAAGGTGAATTTTATAGGCTTTCACTGGTGAGAAATAGTTGTTGCAAACTATTTGTTGGATCAGAAACAATCTCAAGACTATGACAGTGCAGTGAAATCTGATGCCAGAACTTTTATTTCCCAAATTTATCATTGTAATTTATATTTGCTAAACTCTCCTTAGCATATGACTCTGCAACGTTCAATTTCAAGTAATTGGCTTTCAAATATATCTGAAAATGAAAGTTGCCTTAAATCTTAATCCTATTTGGTAGGGATGGGAGGTTAAGTTAGACCTTTTTAGTATTTTAATCTTTAGACTTAAAATATTTATTTTAAAAAATTTATAATTATGAAAATGAGACATTTAATTTTATTTTTCTTAATGTCATTAGTTTTATCGATGGATGATACGTGATAATATATATATAAATGATATAAGAATGATAAGTAAAACGGTAATTTTAATGGTCGTGATGGATGGTGGAGTCACGGTTGGTTGTTGTGGTGGTGGTTAACGAGAACAATACAATGGCCAGTCTTACCAGAGGAGGGAGGTGAGGCATTTACATCAGTGTTAAATCGTTGTGCTTCCTCTTTCTCGTAAGAGGAGAAAAAGAAAGCAAGTGAGGTATTTACATCACCAACGACAAGGAGGGCCAAGGAAGAGGAGGCAAGTGAGGGGGTAGGTGAGGTAGAGTGGTATGATGTCAAAGGAGGAAGAGGAGGTAAGTGAGACATTTGTGTTAGCGTCGCACTGTTTTGCCTCCTCTTCGTTCTCATCGACTATCTCCTCTACAAATGTGGTGTTGCACTATTTACTTTAAAGTGGTATATTTAATCTTATTTTCTTAATGTTGGTTTTATTGATAGATGACAGAATACGTGATAACATTTTTATAAATGATATAAGAATGATAAGTAAAAAGGTAATTTTAACGATAGTGATGGATGGTGGAGTCATGGTTGATTGTTGTAGTGGTGGTTTACGAGAACAATATAATGGTGAGGGAGGTGAGGCATTTATATTAGTGTTAAATCGTTGTATCTCATCTTTCTCCTCTAGTGTCGCTTTGCATCTCCATTGACGTAAGAGGAGGAAGAGGAAACAAGTGAGGTATTTACATCACCAACGACAAGAAAGGCGAAGGATGAGGAGGCAAGTGAGGAGGTAGGTGAGGCAGAGTGGTGTGGTGTCAAAGAAGGAAGATAAGACAAATGAGACATTTGTGTTGGTGTTGCTTTGCCTTCTCTTCGTTCTCATCGACTATCTCCTTTGCAAGTGTGGTGTTGCACTATCTCCCCTTCATTCTCAATGACCATCGCATCATTTGGTGCGACGTCGCATCCTCATCTTCATTCTCATTGACCACTACATCATTCAATGTAGCGTCGTACTACCTCCTTTGTATTGGCATATCACCACTCTATCTCCTCTTCATTTTTACTGACCATCGCATCGTTGATAAAGGAAGAGGAAGCAAAGTGGTGTGGTGTTGACGCAGATGTCTCACATCCTTCCTGTTCCTCCTCTGATATCGATACAAATGCATCATTGCTTTATTTCATCTTCTTCCTCGTTGTCGATATTTGAATCGACATCAACAATGTCAACAACTATATTATTTTCATCATCCACTACTACAACAGTCACCCACAATATCATTATTTGTGATCAATTAGTTTTATCGATGGATGATACGTGATAATATATATATAAATGATATAAGAATGATAAGTAAAACGGTAATTTTAATGGTCGTGATGGATGGTGGAGTCACGGTTGGTTGTTGTGGTGGTGGTTAACGAGAACAATACAATGGCCAGTCTTACCAGAGGAGGGAGGTGAGGCATTTACATCAGTGTTAAATCGTTGTGCTTCCTCTTTCTCGTAAGAGGAGAAAAAGAAAGCAAGTGAGGTATTTACATCACCAACGACAAGGAGGGCCAAGGAAGAGGAGGCAAGTGAGGGGGTAGGTGAGGTAGAGTGGTATGATGTCAAAGGAGGAAGAGGAGGTAAGTGAGACATTTGTGTTAGCGTCGCACTGTTTTGCCTCCTCTTCGTTCTCATCGACTATCTCCTCTACAAATGTGGTGTTGCACTATTTACTCTTCATTCTCAATGACCATCGCATCATTTGGTGCCACATCGCACTAACTCCTTTGCATCGGCATCGCATCGCTTTGTCTCATTGTCATTCTTGTTGACCACCGCATCATGGGAATAGGAGGAGGCAGAACAGTGCGACATCGATGCAGATGCCTCTTCTCTTCCTCCTTCGGTGTCGCATCGCTCTATCTTGTCTTCGTTCTCATCGACAATTGCATCGTTCAATGCAACATCGCACTTCCTCCTTTGTATCTGTGCTGCATCGCTCTACCTTCTCTTCGTTCTCACCAACCACTACATCGATGAAAGAAGAAGAAGAGGCAGAGCGGTACAACATCGACGTACCTCACCTGCTTCCTTTTCCTCTTTCGGTGTCACATCGCTCTGCCTCATCTTTATTCTCGTTGACCACTGCATCATTCAATGTAGCGTCATACTACCTCCTTTGTGTTGGCATATCACCACTCTATCTCTTCTTCGTTCTTACTGACTATCGCATCATTGAAAGAGGTAGAGGAGGTAGAGTGGTGCGGTGTTGACGTAGATGTCTCACATCCTTTCATTCTCAATGACCATCGCATCATTTGGTGCGACGTCGCATCCTCATCTTCATTCTCATTGACCACTACATCATTCAATGTAGCGTCGTACTACCTCCTTTGTATTGGCATATCACCACTCTATCTCCTCTTCATTTTTACTGACCATCGCATCGTTGATAAAGGAAGAGGAAGCAAAGTGGTGTGGTGTTGACGCAGATGTCTCACATCCTTCCTGTTCCTCCTCTGATATCGATACAAATGCATCATTGCTTTATTTCATCTTCTTCCTCGTTGTCGATATTTGAATCGACATCAACAATGTCAACAACTATATTATTTTCATCATCCACTACTACAACAGTCACCCACAATATCATTATTTGTGATCATCGTTAAAATTATCTTTTTGCATATCGTTTTATTATCGTTTACGCACATGCTATCACATATTGTATTTTTCATTAATAAAATTAATGATTTTTATGATAAATAAAATTAAATATTTTATTTTTTATAATTATAAAAAAAATTAATATAAAATTTTTAAATCTAAAAAAAATATTTTAAAAGATCTAACTATAAATGCTTATATGTAGCTAACCCGAGGGGATGGAAGTCGGAAAAGACCACAAGAGCTAGCAAGAAAGCTGTCAATCGTTACGACCCGGAGAGATTTGTTGAACGAAGCACGTGCCAAGGATATTAGCAATAGCAGAAGCGGAGGTAGACCAAACATGACATGACATGAGATGACACGAGCCAAGCGTGCGGTCCCGTCTCGCCGGTCTCTTCTTCGCTTGCGTTTTCTGTTGTCACTCTCGAGAGTTCATTACTCCAAGCTGGAAACTTGGTTGGGCACATGCGAGCGATTAGCTCGTAACAAAGTCGCCATCCACCGTGAAGAAGAGAACAAAACATGTAGCTTAACATCACAGCCAAAGACATGTGAGCACTTCAATGAGCATAGTTAAAAGATGGAACAGTGTTGGCCCTTCGTTGTCCTCTCCTGTTGCTACTACACTTGAGAATCAAGCAAGCCTTTCGAGCCAGATCAGATGTCATGACATGCCCACAGTGAGATGATCATCCCGAAGGGACAGTAAGAGAGTCAAACGGCGAGGCGTTCGGCGGCCGCTGCGGCATTACAAGAAGAGAGGGTACCGACGTCAAAAATATTTTAAAAGATCTAACTATAAATGCTTATATGTAGCTAACCCGAGGGGATGGAAGTCGGAAAAGACCACAAGAGCTAGCAAGAAAGCTGTCAATCGTTACGACCCGGAGAGATTTGTTGAACGAAGCACGTGCCAAGGATATTAGCAATAGCAGAAGCGGAGGTAGACCAAACATGACATGACATGAGATGACACGAGCCAAGCGTGCGGTCCCGTCTCGCCGGTCTCTTCTTCGCTTGCGTTTTCTGTTGTCACTCTCGAGAGTTCATTACTCGAAGCTGGAAACTTGGTTGGGCACATGCGAGCGATTAGCTCGTAACAAAGTCGCCATCCACCGTGAAGAAGAGAACAAAACATGTAGCTTAACATCACAGCCAAAGACATGTGAGCACTTCAATGAGCATAGTTAAAAGATGGAACAGTGTTGGCCCTTCGTTGTCCTCTCCTGTTGCTACTACACTTGAGAATCAAGCAAGCCTTTCGAGCCAGATCAGATGTCATGACATGCCCACAGTGAGATGATCATCCCGAAGGGACAGTAAGAGAGTCAAACGGCGAGGCGTTCGGCGGCCGCTGCGGCATTACAAGAAGAGAGGGTACCGACGTCTCTTTCACGTCTTCCCTCCAATCCCCAGAAGAACACAGTACAAACACCCATCACTTCCATCTCCCCCACCCACAAGCCCTCATCATAGCAACGGCATCGTCTTCTTTCTCGATTGCAAGCAACCACAGCGCTGCCCTTAGAAAATATTGCTACGCACCAAAGCCTCACTAGAAAGACATATAAGCATTCAATTCACACCCTTTACTCTTCTTTCGACAGTGTGGTGGTTGCACATAACTACGACACTTCACCCCGGTAATCTCTCTCTCTCTCTCTCTATTATTTAGGTTGGGTGGGGGGTGGTGATGGCAGCTAGGAAGCAAGGCCTGGGTTCAGCGACGAGGATGAGCGGGGTTGAGTTGCACCATGCAGCGCCGAAGCGTCGGTGGGACGAGCAAGGGAGCCTGCACCCCGGCGCCGCTCCCTTCCATCGGCGGTGCGGGGATGTCGGTACGGCCGCAGCGCCTGCTCAGCCCCCTCGCAGGAAGCTCTTGACGCTCTCGGCCATGGACGACGAGGCGGCGGCGTCGGTCGTCCCCCCGGTCACCGTCGTCCTTGAGGGGCGCTCCATCTGCCACCGCATCTATCTCGACCAGCACACCAGCTACGAGAGCTTGGCGAAGGCCTTGCGTCGCATGTTCGTCGATTTCGATGGGGGCGACGGGCATGGAGACGGCGGAGACCAGGAGCTGCAGCTGGCCAATGCAGTACCTGGCTACATGGTGGCCTACGAAGACATGGAGGACGACCTGCTCCTCGTGGGTGACCTTAACTGGAAGTGAGTCGATGTATCTGTTTCATTCTTCCTCCATAAACACAAACATCGCCATGATCTTTCCATTTCCTTGTTCCCATGTTTTCAGGGATTTCGTTCGTGTAGCCAAGAGAATCCGAATAATCCCTGCAAAGGCCGGTCGTCGGAAACACTGTGGAGGGCAATAGAAGATGTCGACTTTTGTTAAGATATACATGCATTAAGTTTAGATGTCAACTGTTAAGAACAGTACTTGATGTCTCTCTGTGGTTTACTCGAACTGTGTTAAGTGCTTTTCTGCTTTGTCTCTATCATTATAGTCGTAAACATGCTTCTATTTACTTCAGTCAATGGCATAATGAGACTCATTAATAAAATTAATGATTTTTATGATAAATAAAATTAAATATTTTATTTTTTATAATTATAAAAAATTTAATATAAAATTTTTAAATCTTAGAAAAATATTTTAAAAGATCTAACTATAAATGCTTATATGTAGCTAACCCGAGGGGATGGAAGTCGGAAAAGACCACAAGAGCTAGCAAGAAAGCTGTCAATCGTTACGACCCGGAGAGATTTGTTGAACGAAGCACGTGCCAAGGATATTAGCAATAGCAGAAGCGGAGGTAGACCAAACATGACATGACATGAGATGACACGAGCCAAGCGTGCGGTCCCGTCTCGCCGGTCTCTTCTTCGCTTGCATTTTCTGTTGTCACTCTCGAGAGTTCATTACTCGAAGCTGGAAACTTGGTTGGGCACATGCGAGCGATTAGCTCGTAACAAAGTCGCCATCCACCGTGAAGAAGAGAACAAAACATGTAGCTTAACATCACAGCCAAAGACATGTGAGCACTTCAATGAGCATAGTTAAAAGATGGAACAGTGTTGGCCCTTCGTTGTCCTCTCCTGTTGCTACTACACTTGAGAATCAAGCAAGCCTTTCGAGCCAGATCAGATGTCATGACATGCCCACAGTGAGATGATCATCCCGAAGGGACAGTAAGAGAGTCAAACGGCGAGGCGTTCGGCGGCCGCTGCGGCATTACAAGAAGAGAGGGTACCGACGTCTCTTTCACGTCTTCCCTCCAATCCCCAGAAGAACACAGTACAAACACCCATCACTTCCATCTCCCCCACCCACAAGCCCTCATCATAGCAACGGCATCGTCTTCTTTCTCGATTGCAAGCAACCACAGCGCTGCCCTTAGAAAATATTGCTACGCACCAAAGCCTCACTAGAAAGACATATAAGCATTCAATTCACACCCTTTACTCTTCTTTCGACAGTGTGGTGGTTGCACATAACTACGACACTTCACCCCGGTAATCTCTCTCTCTCTCTCTCTATTATTTAGGTTGGGTGGGGGGTGGTGATGGCAGCTAGGAAGCAAGGCCTGGGTTCAGCGACGAGGATGAGCGGGGTTGAGTTGCACCATGCAGCGCCGAAGCGTCGGTGGGACGAGCAAGGGAGCCTGCACCCCGGCGCCGCTCCCTTCCATCGGCGGTGCGGGGATGTCGGTACGGCCGCAGCGCCTGCTCAGCCCCCTCGCAGGAAGCTCTTGACGCTCTCGGCCATGGACGACGAGGCGGCGGCGTCGGTCGTCCCCCCGGTCACCGTCGTCCTTGAGGGGCGCTCCATCTGCCACCGCATCTATCTCGACCAGCACACCAGCTACGAGAGCTTGGCGAAGGCCTTGCGTCGCATGTTCGTCGATTTCGATGGGGGCGACGGGCATGGAGACGGCGGAGACCACGAGCTGCAGCTGGCCAATTCAGTACCTGGCTACATGGTGGCCTACGAAGACATGGAGGACGACCTGCTCCTCGTGGGTGACCTTAACTGGAAGTGAGTCGATGTATCTGTTTCATTCTTCCTCCATAAACACAAACATCGCCATGATCTTTCCATTTCCTTGTTCCCATGTTTTCAGGGATTTCGTTCGTGTAGCCAAGAGAATCCGAATAATCCCTGCAAAGGCCGGTCGTCGGAAACACTGTGGAGGGCAATAGAAGATGTCGACTTTTGTTAAGATATACATGCATTAAGTTTAGATGTCAACTGTTAAGAACAGTACTTGATGTCTCTCTGTGGTTTACTCGAACTGTGTTAAGTGCTTTTCTGCTTTGTCTCTATCATTATAGTCGTAAACATGCTTCTATTTACTTCAGTCAATGGCATAATGAGACAACCGGCATTGAAGTATGAGATATTCTTCACATTGCTCCTATCAGTATTGCTGGATATATATATAACTTCTATTTACTGCATCACAATTATTAACTATTTTTTAAATTTGGACTTCCATAATACATAGAGCTATCAATGAAACTTCATATTTCGAAGGAGTTTACGTAATATTTGAGGGTTTTAGAGGAGTACATTAGATATCATCTCTACAAGACAAATCAGTGCTAACTATTGTGAGCATGTGATCCACATAGACAGCTTAATGTATGTTGCTAAAGTTTTGGCTTTGGGCTTTGGCTACCACTTGGTGGTACATCCAATTAAATGCAATTAATTCCCCATGTCTCTTGTGTTTTCAGATCACCAATGTGTGTGGTTGTGCTGACTGACTTCATCTTACAAATTGGCTGGAAATATTACCTCATATATGAGCTTATAGATGACCACTAATTAATGCACAAGTGTTTCTACATGACACCAAGTTTCATCATCTTTTTTTGATGCGAACAGTGATACATATCATAGAGGTTGTCAAGTTCCCTTTGTCCTTTGCTATGTTGATGTGTCAACTAACCAGTCGAGAGCCTTTCTTCTTCTTCTTCTTCTTTTGTATCATAGTGGCCATCATTGTCATGAAACAATCCACGTGAGCTTCTGTTTGATGCTAAACATGCATTATATATGTTATAAAATATTGATGTATAAGACGAAGAAAGACAATGAAATATAATTTTATATTACTAAAGATCGAAAGAATCATGTTATCTATATTAAATTTGATTAACATTCACAATCCGACAAAAATAAGTGTTGTGATTGGTAATTCGATTTATATTTTTTAATGGATCGGATATCTTATTTGATATTGGATCCGATAATATAGTAGGGTCCGGATCCGAATCAGACGACCACAGTAGAAACGTATCACTCTAGTCGTAAAATTTCTCTTCAATCCGCCGGTTTAGATTTGGACCCGATTAAATGAGCCGGTCTAGCATTGACTGGGTCGATTGAGCCGTAAATTCGTGTTGAAAAGGCCGGTTTATTTGTCGAAACCCAATTAATCGGTCTGGTTTTTTACACTGTATGAGCCCGCGGCGGGTCGGAACGTGAAGCGTTGGAACGCTAACTCGAGAAGAACCCTCCTCCGTCTCAATTGCAAGGCGGTAAACCCTAAGAAAGATCGGCTCTTTCTTCTTCTCGTTGGTTGTTCGTCCGCCCCTAGAAGCTTCACGTTTCCTCGCAAATGGCGGTTAGTTTCTTTTCCCCCCTTTTCTTCTTTCTCTGTTGTCCCATTTCCGATTTGAGATTACATACTAGATTGTAGATGCCTACGTAGGTTCAAGACATTTCGAGGTTCTCTTGATGGCATCAGAAGCTTTAGGTCTATACTTTGGTTTGTTTCTGGGGATCTCCCACCCAGGAATCTCAGATTCAATCAAAATCTCTTCTTTGAGCAAGAACATTTTATGATGAGAATGGGAAGTTAGATTTGTGTAGTTGTCCGGTTTGGAGTCTCAGCTAGTTTCCAAGCATACGTAATTAAAGGTCCATAATTGACACTAGAAGAAAAATATTTTGATATTTGGTGCCAATTGATGCCAAATATGTAGAGAGTTGGATTTTAAATTTCTTGTTGCAGTCCTAGGGCTTAGTAATACAGAAAGAACATAGCACACTTAATTTAAATATTTTATTCTTCTCTTTCTTTCAAAAATTGTATTCTGTTAAATATACTGTAGTTGTTGTAGCATAATTCTTATGTCATCATTATTGCTCTATGCACTGTTATCTTTGTTGTGCGTTTTAATATTGTGTACGTTTAACACCTTTATATGGGCAAAAGGTGAAACAAATTTCCAGATAGTAAAAAGGAAATGTGACTAGTATTCTATCCCAAGACACATACATTGGCTAGCTAAGAAGCACGGAATATGGACATGGGACACGGGACATACCTATTTGTTGAGGTCAAGTCGTCCAGGGTGTCCGTGTCGTGCTCGTGTCCCATGTCCCGTGTCCATATTCCGTGCTTCTTAGCTAGCCAATGTATATGTCTTGGGATAGAATAGTAGCCACATTTGGTCCACGCAAGCTTGCAGGTTGCTCTTTAACGGTTCTGGGATTGTCAAAAATTTTTCAACAGCGGCACCCATCTGCAAAGGAACCCCTTTGCTGATCGTGATCTAATATGAAGAATGGTTCTGTTCTTGCTTTCTCTGATCAAATCATGACATTGGTCATTTTTCCAATGTACAATTCAACTTATTTGGTTTAGGTTTATTACAATACTTAATATGCCAATGATCTGCTTCTCCAGATGAAATTTAGAGAGTTAATGCTTATGTCTTAGGTCATATGGGTCTATTTTTATTATGGTCAATTCGACAAGGTTCCATATGTGTTCTTGCTTTCTCTGATCAAATCATGACATTGGTCATTTTTCCAATGTACAATTCAACTTATTTGGTTTAGGTTTATTACAATACTTAATATGCCAATGATCTGCTTCTCCAGATGAAATTTAGAGAGTTAATGCTTATGTTTTAGGTCATATGGGTCTTTTTATTATGGTCAAATCGACAAGGTTCCATACCTTGCATTGGCAGGAGCCTTGTGCACTTGGTTCACCCATTTCAAGATTATTCCTCTAATCATATTCTTTGGTGACACGAGAAATCTTCTGGATAATTTTCTAAACATGATAAGTTTAGAAGCCCTAGATTTTATTTATCACTGAAGTTTGTGATTGTAGGAACCATCAGATGTAATCTTTATCTCAACTTGGGGCCATGATTTCATACAAATTTCGTAGTAAGTGCGAGTCATTAGTTCATATTGATTGCATAATTGCTCTTTGTACATACCAGTGGATTCTGATACGCAGTTCATATTGATTGCATAATTGCTCTTTGTACGCACCGTTTGTCTCTTACTTCAATAGACCAATCATTTTGATCATACCAGTGGATTCTGATACGCTAATCAAAATTTAACATTTATTACCTAGGTATATACCATACTTTATGGGCAGGCTATATGTACCACTTTTGTTGACCTTATTACAACATAAAAAATCTAAAGTCACCAGTTTTTCATGTTTATTATTGCAGACTGTGCCAGTTAACCCAAAACCTTTCTTGAACAATTTGACTGGGAAGCCTGTGATTGTGAAATTGAAGTGGGGAATGGAATACAAAGGTAATTTAGATGCATATCATCTTGTTTGAGCCATTGATATGCTTTTGTTTTTCCAACAAAATCATCTATATTGTCAATGCTTGTATAATTCAATTTTCTGTCTGTGTTATCTCAGGTTATCTCGTGTCAGTAGATTCTTATATGAACTTACAGGTATTAAACAAATTTCATCAGTTCATAACAAAATGGCATATCTCAATGCATAAATGTTATTTATTTTCTTGGTTTTCGCATAGTACGATTGGCAAACAAGATGATTGCTTGAACTGATGATACTAGATTCGGAATGAGATGATTTACCGACATCTGCTTTAACTCTGTTATCATTTTACTGTAGTTGGCCAACACTGAAGAATACATTGATGGGCAGTTCACTGGAAACTTGGGGGAGATTCTGATAAGGTAACGAAGTTGTGCATATTCTGCTGTTGGGTATAATAAGCAGTAGGCAGCTCGTGCATCGTAGAGTAATAACACGAGGAATGATGCAAACTATTACTTCATTTTATTCGTTTGCATTATATGTAACTCAAAAAGGCATGATGAACTAGTTGTAACCTTAGATGCAAAACATAATCCGATCACACACTTAATGTCATCTGTCTCTCTAACCACATTTTGCATTATATGTAACTCAAAAAGGCATGATGAAGTAGTTGTAACCTTAGATGCAAAACATAAATCCGATCACACACTTAAATGTCATCTGCCTCTCTAACCACATTTGCATTATCAAGAACAAGTTTGCTGATATTGATCCTTGGAAATCATGACTATGCTGCCTTTTGGTTCATATAATTTTGTTTGGTTCGCAGGTGCAACAATGTTCTGTATCTACGCGGTGTACCAGAAGATGAAGAGATTGAAGATGCCGAGTGAGCATGAGCAAAAATTTCATGGATTTCGGTGAGCTACTTCTGTTGGCCTCATTTGGCACTCGAACAATGGATGTGCACTTAGCAACTAATGTATACTCATCTAAAGCTCATTATAATTTTCTTGTTTGTATTCCCTTTGTGATGGATGCTTGTAGGTCACTTCTTGGTTCAGTCTCTTATCCATAAGCTTTACTATCATCTCATAATTGTGCTCTTTAAGAAGCTTTTACCATCTGCAGGATTCTTTTTTTTTGTAGTTGTATTTTAGCTAAAATTTGATCACATTTTTTAATCCTGTGTAAATTCCTACCACTAATTAATGGGACGTGTCACAATTATTGCAATTCATTTATGAGTGTCCTTTTTTAGGTGCTTCATCTGAGGTTTGAATCTATATCAAAGAATAAAGATGAGGGAAAATAGAATTTTAAGAATGTTATATAGAACTTTAAATTAGTGTCCAAACCAGAATAATGAGACCCTCGAAACCCATATTACATGTGTGCTAGCAAAAGAACCCGTCCTACACACCTCATAAGCTTTAAAGAGCTCCCAAGACGTAGACTCCCATGACAAGCCCCATGACTGCATCGACAATAGTTCTCGTCGCCAAAGAAGGTTTGTCTGAGCCACTCGGTGCTTCTGTTGGTTTTGCATGTGATGAAGTTGTGTCCGCATCTGCATTCTTGCCGTCGACAGGTGCCGCTGCGCTTCCCGTCGGACCCTCGATGGGAGCCGCAACAGTGGGACTCGACTTTGGAGCTCCTGTGGGCGTCGTTGCGCTTCCTGCTGGGCCCTCGACGGGAGCCGCAACAGTAGGACTCGACTTTGGAGCTCCTGCGGGAGCGCTGGGACCTGTCTTCTTCCTTGGTGCAATCGTCGGAGCTTGAGCTGGTGCCAACTTTGGCGTGGGAGATGTTGTTGCGACACTACCAGAGCCGGATGGCACAATGGCGGCACTGATCCCAAGCACCGAGATGTCGTATGGTCGCACGGCGACCACCTTATTCAACTCGGAGTTGAGGGGGGCGCCAGGGGCGGCCGAGCCGAATACCATCTGCTCCCCAGGTAGCTCGGTGTAGTTGAGGAAGCCTAAGCGGCCGGTGGCGTGGCCAGAGGCTTGGAAGAGGGTGGTGAGGAGAGCAGTCTTGTTGGCGAGATTATCGAGCGTGTAGGGGTCGTAGTATTCAAGGATGACATGGACGGAGATGGCGTTCTTGAGGGCGTCGCCGGAGAGGGAGGAGAGGGGGCCGATGGCGGAGTCATTGACCACGAGGACGGTAATGGTCTTGCGGCGATTGATCTCATCGGCCACCTTTGTTTGGGTGAGGTACTTGGTGAACGTGGAGTACTCCGGGAATGGTCGGAGGATCTCGACAATATCCAAGGCGGAAGACACGGAGGAGACGAAGAAGAGGAGGAGGAGGAGGACAGAGGCATGGGCTCCGAAGGCCATTGTGGCTAAGAATCAGGGTTTGGACTAGCCACAAGGCTTGCTAGCGATGGGAGCTGTAATGCAAGAGAGGAGGAGTGGATATAATATATAGGAAGAGAGAGTTGCTATCCTTGGAACTGTCTCCCGCCAAACTTGGAGAGGTGGAACATTTGGATGGTGGAGAGGCAAATGCCTGTTCTTCGTGATCGAGTTGTTCTGTACGAATACATATCGATCGGTTTGACTTGGTATTAGCAATATTTGAAGCAACGGGGTATTGTGTAAGCACAATCAACTTGGATGATCTTCTAAGAATGAAAACAATCAGCTTCTACATTAGATATTCGAATGACATTCCACTTGGAATTTCCAACATAAGTTGCTAGCCAATTATCGTAGTCCAACTCTATAATTTTCTAGTGATGTGATGCAAGTCTAATCTCTAACATTTAACTCTTTATCCATATCGATATCTTCAATATATTGATCATTAAAATGCATCTATCTCACGCAATGAGTTATCTCGTTCTCGTGCTATATATCACATATCTACTAGTGTGCTATAGATTATAAACTCTCTATAACTACTCCCCAAGGATTTGGCTTTTGAGTTCATGTGGATGCGCTTCGGACGTTTGGGTCGTAGTCGGAGATGAAGGCCCCAAGGATCAGCAACCACGCAGGCGACTTAATTAAGCCTTGGAATTTTAGGTATTTGGGGGGGGGTATCAGTCAATTATTGTCACATAATGTTATGTTAGTTCGATACATAAATCATAGATCGATCGACGCTTTATTAGATTATAATCAATGTTCGATAACATCCGATGACTCTGAAACCGTTTCCACTAGATAACTCTGAAACCGTTCCCATTAGATATCGATGATTATCGGAATCATCTATAAAAGAACTCCAGTTCATTTGTTCAAACAAGTGTATATATATATATATATATATATATATATATATATAT
>LVTN01000491.1:0-112901 GCA_001649415.1 Musa itinerans | reverse complement strand
ATCAGGGTTTGGACTAGCCACAAGGCTTGCTAGCGATGGGAGCTGTAATGCAAGAGAGGAGGAGTGGATATAATATATAGGAAGAGAGAGTTGCTATCCTTGGAACTGTCTCCCGCCAAACTTGGAGAGGTGGAACATTTGGATGGTGGAGAGGCAAATGCCTGTTCTTCGTGATCGAGTCGTTCTGTACGAATACATATCGATCGGTTTGACTTGGTATTAGCAATATTTGAAGCAACGGGGTATTGTGTAAGCACAATCAACTTCGATGATCTTCTAAGAATGAAAGCAATCAACTTCTACATTAGATATTCGAATGACATTCCACTTGGAATCTCCAACATAAGTTGCTAGCCAATTATCGTAGTCCAACTCTATAATTTTCTAGTGATGTGATGCGAGTCTAATCTCTAACATTGAACTCTTTATCCATATCGATATTTTCAACATACTGATCATTAAAAGGCATCTATCTCACGCAATGAGTTGTCTCGTTCTCGTGCTATATATCACGTATCTACTAGTGTGCTATATATTATAAACTCTCTATAACTACCCATAGAAGTCCACTTTAATCTCTCCATCTAAATATTGATGCTCCGTTTGAAGAAAGAGTGCATTGTTTACTGAAAACCATTGGGATTTGGCTTTTGAGTTCATGTGGATGCGCTTCGGACGTTTGGGTCGTAGTCGGAGATGATCGACCCAAAGGATCAACAACCACATAATTAAGCCTTGGAATTTTAGGTATTTGGGGGGGTATCAGTCAATTATTGTGATGTTAATACCAAATATCTTATATATCGTACGTAATGTTATGTTAGTTCGATACATAAATCATAGATCGATCGATGCTTTATTAGATTATAATCAACGTTCGATAACATCCGATAACTTTGAAACCGTTTCTACTAGATAACTCTCCCATTAGGTATCGATGATTATCAGAATCATCTATAAAAGAACTTCAATTCATTTGTCCAAAGAAGTAAATATATATATATATCTCTCTCTGATTACTGATATACTTATGTTTTAACTTCAGTTCATTTGTTCGAAGAAGTATATATATATATCTGTCTCTGATATACTTTTGTTTTAACTAAAGCATCAAAAGAAATTTACTATATCAACAAATGTGATAAATTGTTCCACCACTGTCATCGTCGTCGTCTTTGTCCTCGTATGAGACTACAATACACAATCATGTTGTTTTTGGAGTTATTATTAGAATGCAACAAACAATTTGTACTTAAAAAAAGGACAATCGTCTCATGTCAAGCTTGTTAATTAAGTGATCAATAATGGATATGACACCCAACACATCGTTGTTTTACTCATCTCCACCTCTCAATGCAATTTGGTGGCGTTGCTTTCGATTCCAAACAGTGACAGATGACCGGACGCAGACTTTGAATCCTTCATCATCGGGGAGAACACGAAGCAGCAGTAGCGACGTTAAGCAGCGGTTGGTCTGCCATCACGTCGCTGCACGCCGTCTAGTTTTGGGGTAGCTCTACCGTACCTTCAATTTCCATGGGTCGATCAGGGCCGTTGGTTTCCGACGGTCAGGATTTATCGACCGTCGGATCTTGACGTTCGTCAGCAACCGTCTTTTCTTATTATACAATCGAGGAAAAAATATTCATACATATCGATCAATCAGTCGATCCATCTAATGTTGACACATTGGTCACATGACTCAACCTCCGAGACTAACAAGTAATGTCAAGAGATAGTTGTTGGATCCATTTTGCTACTAAGATTACTTGGAACATTTCGATATCTTCTTTAGAGGTATATTATAATTAATGCGATAGGATAAATAACATGAAAAGATTGAAAGAGACACAAACAAAGAAAGAGAAGAGGCAGCATAGTTCAATGGTCAACCTCCTACAATAAACTACTCTCTAATTAACTCGAACATCAATCATCGAGGAGTCTCGAACTTTCGACGATATCTTTAAGCTCTATTGTGGTGCTGAGGCTAAGTTGTACATCAGAGCAATTTACGGATAACTTTGATTCGATAAGTAATACGAGTCCCTTACGGATTGGAGCCAGAAGGATGAACGACTCTCGCACCAAAACATTAGAAACACGAAAATTAAATAGAAGTCCGAACTCCTCTTTACGAACTTGTCGATTACGTATCGGTAAGGATTAGAAACAAGAAAAATCATGTTCACTCTCGTGGTAGGGGAGAAATGATCTAAGGAAAGAACAAGTAAGAGAAGAGAAGGCTCAATAGTCAAACGTAAAGAGCATTTAATCTTGGAGGTCCCAAAACATTAAACCGGCAATGAAGGCTTGCATCGGTGGGGGTTACTCTCATGCTTTCATCTATTCGTACGGTTTTCCACCCCCTCGTCACCACCATCTATCTAATCTATCTATCTATCTGCATTTACACCCTTATTTAACTCATTCCATCCCACAAAAAAATTTCTCTCAACTTCTTTAAATTTATTAGAAAGAAACTTTAAAGATATGCAAAATATATATTTCTCTCGACTCGAAATCTCTGGCCAATCATAATAGTAAATACAAAAGAATTCTTTCTTTCCATTTCCTTATATCTATCAAAAGGAAATCATATTCTTCTTGGAAGAATACATTCCGTCTATGATTCACTCAAACGTTTCTATTAAAACTCAATATAAATAAATAAATAAATAGTTGGTGGAGCAAGTGATTAGGTGATGGATTCATTGAAGCAAGCAAGCATCAACCTCGAGGACAAAGACTCACACCATTACTCTTTGCGTGGTCCATCGGCACCTCCGTAACACACTCCCTAATCGCACCCGAAAGCTTCAAACACGCAACACCGCTTTGTTGTCCCTTCATATTACAACCACGTTTCCATCTCCTCCTCCACGAAATCAACTCACATCGCCTCCCATTTTATCTCAACAGCTGTTGACGTGACATGGACGGTCTACCTCTCTCTCTCTCTCTCTCTCTTTCGTCCTCGACTGATGACATCTCTCTCTCTCTCTCTCTTTCGTCCTCGACTCGCCATCGTTGATGACACCATATTTGTATTATTATGTTGACGAATTCACGGAAGTTGATAAGCTTGTGGTGAGGGAGGAAATGTGGGCATGGATATGATTGTCCAATGAATGAGATCGGACCCATTCGGGAGCCGCCGTTAGCTGTGTGGGGAGCCGTAATTAAGTCCGCCATGGCCCCCCTTCAACCGATCTCAAGCACCCGAGTAAGTCGAGTCGTTTCCTTTTTTGTTCTCTTAGCTGTAAGTAATGTGATGTGATACTTCAAAGGTAATTTAATGAGATTAGTTGTTTAAATAGCTATAGAAACTTGAATTTTTAGGAAATGTTGTTACCTTTCGTGTGCTAGTCGGATTAGACTTGATGTTAGAGTACGAGAAAATAGATATATGGATGCTTAATCGATACTTCAGCAACACGTGATCGACACGTTAGTACTATATTAAAGGACGATATTGGAACCGACAAATGAACCATTAAATGATTTCGAAATACCTAAATTTGGTGCATAATTAAAAAAACTTACGATCATCGTCTCATATCTTCGTTCACGATTCTTATGGACATTCTTAAATTCTTACAATTATTTATCATAATATATAAATTTTCAAGTATGTTATCGTAGAGCAAATAGTCTATCTATGATACAATCAATTTATTTTTAGATTAAGTACTAAATTAAATCTCCTGAACCCTGACCTAAATATCAGAAAGGTCTCGTCGAGCATACTTTCGACGTAATCTTATAGGGTCTCGACATAAGGATTTAACGCTCTTGCCCCTAATCACCCAATAAGAGTTTGTCATAATATAATCGATCGAAAAATAATTTATGATAAAATACATAATTCGAGCCTATAATAATATCATCACAAATATTTAATCGATTACTGATTTATAAAAACTAAGTATAATATTTGGTGTACCCGATCGACTAATTTGGTGGGGAGTGCTCGAAGTCTCTTTCTGATAGGTCCAGAGGATTAGAACTCTCACCATGATAAGTATATTGTAAGATGATGTATCTTATTGTCCTCTAGAGCTAAGTAGCAATATATAAATTTGAGATCCATACTAACCCACATCGTGCAAAATCAAATCACATACACAGAATTAATTTCTCCTCTCTCTCTCTCTCTCTCTCTCTCTCTCTCTCTATGGATGTACGATTACCATCACATCTAACATGCGAGAGTTGATGAATAGACAGACACAAGCCAATGAAACATTACTTTCGTTACTCCTTTGTGTCGAGGAAGCTCAACAAAAACATGCGAATCACATTCAGCTATACCATAAGAAATGACATATATGTCGTCAAGTCTCGATCTTTGGGGGAGAGAGAGAGAGAGAGAGAGAGTTGAGATTAGGCGGTACGTTTTGTGGTGGCTTCAGGTCTTCGTGTCATCGTTCTGCTCGCGCTGTAGGTGTCAGATACCAAATACAAACCATTGCGAATAAATGCTTCCTTTGTATCCTTCAGAAAGCAAAGCATCTGCCCACCTTTAACTACACCACCGCTTTTAAAGCCATTACACCCTTACCTCCATTCATTTTTGATCGTCGCCTTCTATCCTTCTCTGTTTTGGGTCACCACCTGCGTTCCAACCTTTTGCATAGAAGACGGTAGGCAGAGAGGAAGAATGAGGCAGTTGTATACGAGGAGCAGAAGGCTCAAGCGCCTCCTCTCGGTCACTCTTGGAAGAAGGAGCCGAGAAGAAGAGAGCACGGAGGAGGATGGCTCCTCTGTTCGGGCCAGTACATTGATGGAGCCTTTGCTTGATGCGAACCCGCCCCTGAAACCCACTTGGAGATGCTTCTCCTATGGCGAAATCCACAGCGCGACCAATGGCTTTCATAAAGGTCTGTCTTTTATGGGATTCGAGGAGTGTTTCGATGAGAATCGCTTGTCAAAATTTCATCTTGTGCTTGTTGCTCCCGGATTTTGTTGGAGCAGATAACTTGGTGGGCCGAGGTGGGCACGCGGAGGTGTACAGGGGAGTGACGGCGGACGGGCAGGCTGTTGCCGTGAAGAGGCTGATGAGGGCTTCCACGGACGAGCAGAGGGAGAAGGATTTCCTGACGGAGCTCGGCACCGTCGGCCACGTGCGGCACCCCAATGTCTCCGCCCTCCTTGGCTGCTGTATCGACCGCGACCTCCACTTGATCTTCGAGTTCTCTTCGCGCGGCTCCGTCTCCTCCAACCTCCACGGTAGTAAGCTCAACGAGTTGCAGAGGTTGCCATGGCCTCAACAACGGATGTGGAGGTGGACTCACATCTGTTCTCTGTGCGTGTTGCAGACGAGAACTCGCCCCCCATGGATTGGAAGCTGCGGCACAGCATCGCCCTCGGCACCGCCAGGGGGCTTCATTACCTCCACAAGGGGTGCCGGAGAAGGATCATCCACAGAGACATCAAGGCCTCCAACATACTCCTCACATCCAATCTCGAACCTCAGGTACCGCTCATAGAACCTTCTCGCTGCTCAATCCGATGACTTCCTGCGATCATGCAACGCGTTCGGTGTCTGAATCCAATCTCAGATCTCAGACTTTGGCCTCGCCAAATGGCTTCCGTCGGAGTGGACTCACCGTGCCGTGGCACCAATCGAAGGGACATTCGGGTACGCTTCTCCTTCTTCTTCTTGGATTCAAGAAAGGACCGGCAGCATGTAATGGAGCTTATGACGCCAACAGGTGCTTGGCGCCGGAGTACTTCATGCATGGACTCGTGGGCGAGAAGACCGACGTCTTCGCGTTCGGCGTGTTCCTGTTAGAGATGGTATCAGGGAGGAAGCCAGTGGATGGTTCCCACAAGAGCTTGCTCAGCTGGGTAAGACCCAGGATTCCTGTGCCTCGTTCACTCTGTTCCTCTAGTTCATGACATGATCTTTCGACAAACTCGCGTCTTTTTTTGCAGGCCCGACCATTCCTAAAAGATGACACGATACAGATGCTGGTTGATCCAAGATTAGGAGAAGAGTACGACATGGGGCAGCTGCGAAGGCTCACCTTCGCGGCCTCTCTTTGCATCAGAGCCACATCAACATTGCGCCCTTCCATGACCGAGGTAAGCTGGAACTGCCACGACTCAGTTTCTCTCTGCGGCTCTTTCGGTCTTGCACACCAAATTCAACGCTCAGAATTGACTGGGGGCTCAAAAGTGTTCTTAGCTCGATACAAAGTAGAACAGCTAAAGCAGTTTTACCATCGAGATTTCTTTGATCCTCTCCTAAAGAATTGTTGATTCTTGCACGAAGCATAATTGCCAGACACTGACATGGTAGAGCACAGTGAAGCAGAACAAATGGGGTCAATTGTGAGACTGCTGGATGTCAGTGGAATGTGTCTCCTGCTAGTCTACAATATTTGCTGCACACACTTTGTGGGTCCAAAATGATGAATCTGCTGGCACACTTCAATCACTAGGTTGTCATGTTAGCCTTAAGCCCACTGCATTACGGGCACTGTGATCTCATGAAACTGTGGTTTTGGCAGGTATTGGAGCTGTTGGAAGGCAGTGAGATCTCGCAAGATCAATGGCAGATCCCCGTGGAAGAAGACGAACAAGAGTTTGGGGGCTTCGATGACCTCGATGACGACGATGATGATTGCGATACTCCATCGACGTCTTCGACGGGCAGCTCCCAACCACAGTTCTCATAGATAGCCCATTTGTGTGGGATGAGAAGCAATGTAGCGTATTAGCACTGCAACGTTGATATTATCTTAAACACATGCAGCTTGGAGACAAGTGGAGAAGAGGTTCTCTGCACAAAACGCCATCACCGGACTCTCTTCCATTATTTGCTCAATTGGGAAGAAGGAAGATGAAGCAGTTTTTGTGTAGGTGGCATTTTTGTCCAGCTTCGAGACAGACAAGATTAGTAGAGATGCTTTGGATGGAAGGAGGCTAAATGATTGGTTGAGGTAAGGTTGGATGTTGCCCACCTACTGTGGTGGGTTGGACAGAGGAAAGAAGAAGAAGAAGAACAACAACAACAACAGCAGCAGCAGCAATGGCATCAGTGTGTTGGAGTAGTGCATAAACCAAAAAGCTTTGATGAGGAGGAAGTTGACATGGATCCAGTGACAACGTTCTGAAGGAAGACAGGAGGTATCTTCTCATACCAACCTGGACCTGCTCTATCTCAGACAAGTTACAGAATAATGACCTACCAACAGCTGAAGGTGATGAATGGCCAAGCTGGAAACTCATGGATTGTTTGGGATCAAGAATTATTATTGTTTGGCACTTTCATATTCCCACGCTAACATTAGAATGAGTAAATGATACATTTAATGTATGACCTCTTCAGTTTCTGAAGCATTAGCCAATTCAAATCTGCCTACCATTCTTGGAGCTCAACCTAACTCTCAAAACACATGGATGAGAGTTACAAACAATGCCAACAGCAGTAGCGTGCAGATGTTTGAAATAATGTTGAGCTTCCCATACAAGTTACAAGGACATGTGATTGATGAGAGCTAGAGATAAGGAAGGTGGTGAGATCTTCCAAACTCTTGTGATTCCCATTGATGCATGCACTGGCACTGAGAGGACACTTCTTTGACCTAAACAGTGCTCTTCCCTAGAAGAACTCTTAGTCCAAGACTTTGAATCTCTACTGACAAATCTCAGGGACACCTGAGAGATCTGATCAAGCTGGCATTTTTTCTTGTACAGTTGTTCTGCATCTTTGCATGACAGCATCTCAGTCAAAGCATAGTTGGCACAGCACACACAAATCAATACTGGGAACATGAGAGCTCCTGATGGATCTACAGATTGATAGATTTCATCTGAGGCGATGCACAGTTCTAAATTGTTGCTTCCAAGACACCCATTGCATCACCAAAGAACCCCACTCTGACAAGTCAACTGAAGGATGCATGCATTGCTGTATTGACAGGGAACTTGGCTGAAGGGGTTACTGATGCATAGGGTGGACCTCCTGTGCATGCATCATTGCATGGTCCAGACCATACCAATGCAGACACAAGCATTGGCATCAGCACAAGCTAATATTAGTAATAGTTATTGGAAGAACTCTATTTTGTTCTATTATTGTTGGAAAAATTAGAGCTGAAAAAGATATGGTTGGCAGAGATTCAATAGTTTTGATTGATTGATTAGGACAATGATAAATAAAACAGAATACTTGAGCACAAGGAATGATTTGGACCATCTTCTTGTGTACCTCATTCAATTCAGGGGGTGGGCATAACAGGACTAACAATTCCAAAACAGATATAGTAAGCCCCACAACTGTGGAATTTATAGTTTTGTCTACATTGAGAACTAAAATATGATATTATAAAATCATTGATGTATCGGTGATAATGAACGATGCAGATGAAATGGCCAGATGATGATAGTGGCAGGAGAGTGATGGCAGACCATTCAAAACATCTAAATGTCATCAAAACATCACAATGCACTCAGAAATAATAGAGTGCATGATTCAGAAGCTTTTGCTCTGATCCTTGGTGATGAATAATGAGAGTCATGAGGAGACAAACAACTCTAAGAAGCTACTGCACAGCATCAGGGTTCATATTAGAAACATTTCCAATTCCTCAGCTTCCTTAGTGAATATAACACAGGAAGAAAAAGTCGGCTAAATTGCTGCATCACCCACTATGCACATTGCAGATGTGAAAGTATTGCAAAATCTTGCCATCTTTGGCCAAGTACTAACAGAAGGGTTCTCATGAACACCTAAAATTTGTGTGATCTAATGGTACAGTAGACATTCTCCCCATACTGCAGGAGGTGATGTTTGATAAGTTGAAATTTCCACTGCAGGACTAATATGGAACGTTCCTTGGAAGGTCTCTGATGATGTTACTCTTTCGTCCCAATCTTTGAGCGCATAGCTTCAACTCCGTGCCGGTTCATCTCCCTACTCTCATCCTCACAATCTTCTCCTTGTGTTGCACTGTTGCCAAGTCCATCCTCTGTTTCCTGCAGCATCATAACTTGTATTATTCCAAGCTGTTATGCTGAGTTGTGCAGTTTATGGTTCTAGAATTCATCTTTCTGCCAAAAGCTTTCATTTGTCAGACAACTAGAGTAGACCACAAGAAAACCATAAGCTGACATAATTCATTGCTACCGGGAATAAGCAGACTTGCACATGGAGTTTGTGTTACTGACACAAGCTTTCTTAATTTTTCAGCAACAATAAAATTAGGATCAGCTTATTCAGACCAGAAAAGGTCAAAAACATTGTATAGATATAGATAGTATAGTGGCTAAAAGAAACCACAAACATAGTCTGAAATTAAACAAAGGTCCACATCTGGAAGCCAATTACCTCTTGCAGACAAATAATGGGATTCATGCTGATTTCCAGATACCTTAATTAATCGACCAATGAATGCAATAGAAATGTCAACAAGAATGACAATAGAAATGTCAACAATGACACACTACTTGCATACATATGTTACCTCTTTACGCTATTCATGCTGATTTCAAAGTTATTATTCATTCTATATCAACTTCATCTAAATAAGCAAGCAGATCCAAGCTCTTTCAGACAGAGACAGGAAGTGAAACAAGAACCATAAAACTTGTTACATCATCATATAGTATTTGACAACTAAGCACCATGTACAACCATCAGATCATAGGCTTGTTCATAAAATACTATAGAATTTTTATTAATCAATACATATCTATGGAGTCAAGATACAGAGGATGCAGGTACCTTGAAGCCAATGAAAGGGCTAATGCAAGGTCTCTTCGCGATGGTTTTTGGCGGTAATAACGAAGAAATTCTCGCTATCCTAGAGTTTGAATAAGAACCCCATTCTCAGTTTTCCGTGTAATGACAGGGTCAGATCCTCCACTCCCAAGTTCAACATTGTTCCTCATGTCATCTGATACCACCAACTGCTTACCATCCTCATCAACATAACTACAAAAAAGGGGACATAATAATCAAATTCCAAAAAATCTTAATATGTCAGATAAAAATCAAGTAATATGAATGCAAATCTAAAACCGTATGGACTTGTATTAGAAACTAAAACATGCTTAAATACTACTCTCATGCATAAGTTTCATTGCTGAAAAACAAGTAATCATCATTCAGAATGTCTCTTTAGGTAATTATCTTCCAAGTTCTAAACATTGTCTGTGCCTTTGGAGCTTAGTATAAACAGAAGCCTATGAAGTAAAGATAATGAGCGCACGCCATTGACGCTGTTGCTTAGTAATAATTTTGTACACAGGATAGATACTAATGAACTGGTTTGCGGTTTCGTAATAATTCCAATTTGACTTACAATTTCTCTAGTGAAATTTGGGACTCTCTACAAGAGTTATATGCTTGCACAGGGTACATGAATTTTGAAAGCAACATTAGCAATCTGGAAAGGAAAAAAAAACAAAAGTCACTGTTGCAGTCAAGAACCTGTTCCATTTCTACACAAAACCTCCAATTCTTAGCTCTACTCACAAATGGCTAAAGTAAAGAGAATGGAAACATAGACAAATTAGAATAAAAACGTGCTGCTATAATCATACAAGTCTTCCAAATCACTGTCTTCATCATCACCTCCATCTCCATAACGCAATTTGCAGTGACCCTTAGCAATCATATGCTTCCTCACAGCCTCCAAACTTTGGAAAGGATGGGCGTCTATCATTACAGTACAAGCATGTGAAATCCCTTTTGACCTGATAGAAGAGGAGAAGAGGATGTTTTCAACCAGAAAAGCTTCAAGAGCAAAGTATTGAGCATAAAGAACACAAAGAAGACATCCACCTTTAGACCAACACGCATAAGGAGACCCTTGGGATCCTTGAAATAGTCAACATCAGGAATGCAAAATCCATGCTTCTTTTGCATATGGACCAGACAGCTTTCTATGCTTTCATGCTTTAAATCACGAATGAAACAGCAAGAAGCATCCAAATCAACAAGTGGTTTTCTTGTGGCAATTCCTGCAGCCGAAGGACCCAACTCCTGTGATGCTCTCAAAATATGAGTTGGTAATTTAAGATGCTGAGCATGAGCCCCTTATCCACAAAGAGCGCATCCATATAACACAGGTGTGGCACTCAGTGTCTCAGCTAGAGCTGACTGCCTAGCCTGAAATGACTCTTCTGGTACTACTAGGATTCCTGCAACCTGATGCACATCACACCCACAATTATCTTTGAACTATTGATCTACAGGAAACAACATAATCACATACATAAATTGGGATACAGTGTACATATAGAATAAACCTCAAACTTGAGAAACAATGCAACTAACCAATAACCATTACAAGATCCATTAATTTCGTCCTTTTTGAGGTTCTTCCAGCAAGAACTCCACTTAAAATAATCAATTGAATCATTATTAAACAATTCAATGAAGAACTAAAGGAAAAGGTCTCAAACAGCTCGGTGGCAAGAAAAAGATGGCAAATTTCTTATCTAACACAAAAAAGATGGGGCGTAAGAGGAACAAATATCCTCAAGAAAACGAAAAAATCGGGCGCCCGATAGGTAATTACCGGGATATCTCAAGCACCAAGAAGCTAGTAATTAGAACCAGTTACCTTTCGCTTGAGGTTGTAGCGGTGCCATTGGGATCTGTGGTGAAGCTTCTGCTGCACGTCGTCCTCGGACTCCTTATTACAAGCATTGCATGCCAGGATCATCAGTACCCCTCTCTCACTCTCTCTCTCTCTCTTCTCGAAGGCGATCATGAGACATGGTTGAGATTGAATTGGACACGACATGAGTTGCGCAAGAAGCCACAAATCCATCACCGGCTCTAATTTGTGGGTCATAAAACCCAAAGTTCGGTTTAATCGGCCCAATTCTTAATACCTGTGGGTTCAACCCGAACCCTTAGTCTTAATGTAGTAATAGTATGTATATTTCAGATCAATCTAATTTTTACGCATATTTTTTGTGGTCTTTTTATTTCTTATACACGCCTTAAATATTAGTATATGTATCATAATTCTTCAAATTATTTTTAAGAATAAGAACAAATAAATTATTCATTGATAATATCAAATTTGGTCTTTAATTTGAGTTGATGAAATTCATTTGATTTGGCTCGAGTACTATCAACCTAATTTTTATGTATATTTTTTATGATATTTTTATTTCTTATACATAAGGATTGAAATATCGTATCGTACTGAAGTTTCGACGTTCGTTCGGTACAGTATGATATTGAATATTGAACGGTATACCATTCGAATATATATATATATATATATATTTCTGATGTTTGACTCGTCGGACCCAAAATATTTATTTACTTGGCCTTCCATATAAAGGAACAACATCTGACTTATTATTTGCTCCCTTCCTCTCATATATATATATATATATATATATATATATATATTCTGTTCGATAACAGACGGTTCGTGTACCAGTCAGCTAACGGATCAATACGTATCGCCCGATACAAATAGTATTATTTGAAACAGCATACTTTGCTTATACATGTCTTAAATATTAATATATGCATCATAATTCTTTAAATTATTATTAAGAATAAGAACAAATAAATTATCCAATGATAATGTCAAATTTGGTTATAAAATTGAGTTGACAAAATTCATTTGATCTCGTTCCTATTTCTGAGTACTATGGCATCCGAAAGAGAGAAATTGCTAAGTGTTCAGAATTCGAATTAAGTATATTTTAAAAAGTGAAAAATATTTGTATCATGTGTTCGTTATCTTAGGATACAAAATAGAAACGTTTTTTGCCTTTGCAAATATTCCTCTCTTGTCGAAGTCTTTAACACTTAATGATTTTTCTCTTTGACATTACTTGAAATACGAGCTGAGTCGAATCAATTTCGTCAACTCAAATTTGATCTTATCATGTACGGATTTCATCCGACTAACTCCATAATCGTTGTACTAAAACACAAAAGTAATTTTTTGTATTTGCTTTAACACAAAACCAAACCAAGTTTATGCAACTCATTGGCATCAGTTATCTGTTCTTACAAGTTCCTTGAAAAATTATAACTCAAACTAAGATTAAAGCCGAGTTTAATCAGTTGTAATGGTTCTAATATGAAATCTCCTCCTCTTCTTTCTACAACTAACATATATTCCAGAAGCGAACAACAATAGGTTGACAAAATATCATATTATTATATGTTTTCATCAGTTCAAGTTGTCCGATGCAGATGATGTATCAGATGGAGTTGCAGAGAGAAACAAGCAAGAAGCGTGTCAAACAGTTGCAGATACTTTTCTGAGTCAACAACAAAATCTCCAACTTTGAATTGTTTCAGCCATCCTCATAGAAAAGTCAAAGACCAACCGGTTGAAAGCTTCACCTTTTAAATGTGATGGAAACCATACGAATTAATTATTGAAAATGACACCTTTTAATTGGTTCAGCCATCATAATAATATTCAGACCCCACTCTGATATTTTGAAGGAGCAAAATCATGTGAGATCCATCCGAGAGCGAATTCTTACAGATGACGACGATGACGATGATGACAAATGTTGTATGATTCTTGTCAAAGAGAGTTATTATTTTTCATGGTCAATCCTGTAAAGGTAAAACTGAAATCGTATGGACTTGTCCCGAAGCTGACGATTCCTTATGATATGAATTTGTTGAATAAAGATGATACTCATGACTATAACAATAAAATAAACTACAGATTGATCATTAATTATAATTTGTGTGGTGACTATGCTAGGAGCAAAGGGAAGCATGAACATGCAACTATTTATATATGATTTGGTGATCATTAATGCATGTCAAAAAAACAACAACCACCATTTTCTGTGGTTTCTTAGTTCATGTTAAATGTTTACCTCCCACTTGGAAGCTTCGATGTGAACCTCCACAAAGACCAAAGAGGTGACAGAGAATGCTCTCTTGGACATAGTCAGCATGTCTACAATAATAGCAGGCATGATCCCTTAAAGGGTAGGAAAACACATTTCGACCTTCTCTGTACCACCCTTTTGGTGCATCTAACACTTCTGCTGCTACAACCTTTAGCTTCAGTAATTGCATCTGAAGCTGTGAGAAGAACTGGTGGATGAAGATACGTTGAGCTGTTGCAGAGCTAATCAAGAAGGTATGTTTCCCTCCCTGTACTCCAACCATCCTCTCTTCAGCTACTTTTAGGCTTCCCTTTGGAATCTCCCCCTCTTCACGATTCATCTTTCGGTTCTAAGGAGCTTTAAAATCAAAATAAGAGTTGAAGGAATCATGATTCGGCTTTGCTCTGGCAAGTTTGTCGAGTTCTCCTTTCCTGCATGCTTCATGAATATTGTAAATCAAAGGTGGACAACTCTTTGGGGGGTCGACAAAAGGAACTTTTTCTGGAAAGTAATTGTAGCAATATTGTGTTTTGATTACTGTCAGTTGATTTATAAGCTTTGATTCATAGATGTGGTTGGATACAATTGTGTGCACTCCAAGTATCCCTCACAAAGGGGAAAGGGGAAAGAAACATAGTCAATGCATCATGAACCTAAACATAGCACGAAGCCCCAGCTACATGTAATCAGAATAGTAATGAAGAGTTCGAAGCCAATCTAGTTAGTCCATCAAGGTTGGAAGACCTTACGCTCGATGGAGCCAATTGCATGCAAATTGCAGTTGGTATCATGCAAAGAGCGTGCAAGCTCGAGGCCTTTCGTTTGGAGATGATCACAAAATGAAGCAGCTTTAATGGTTGACACAAGTAAAGACTATATCTAAGTAGATTTCTTGGCCTTCTCAAAGATGATATCTTTTTTCTCGATGATGGCAGCAGACATGTCTTCTACAAACAACAGCACCCCATCATCAAGCTCAAATGGCGATCAGGTGACAACCGCAACAGCAGTCACTGCAATAAGTAAGCGAATCTAACTTTTTTGCAGCAAATGTTGTGAGTATTGGATCCTCATGTTCTTCTCGTAATCTCAGTATTGACGATCGTGGTTGGCGTCGTCATAATCGTTATAGTTTTCCTCATCGTGAGGTGCTACCAGAAGACGAGATCGCAATCTGCCAATGCAGCAGTAGCAGCAGCAGAAGAAGAGACCATCAATGCTCCCGCTTCTGCACCTCCTTCGATTAGTATTGCCGTAACGAACGACTCGAGTGCTGCAGCTGAACCAATCGAGAGATTCCTCGATGACATGATGAGAGAGAAGCCCATGAGGTTCACTGCACAGGATCTCGAGCGCTTCACTAAGAACTATGACGAGAAACTGGGATTCGGCGGCTTCGGAGTAGTCTACAAAGGCCGGTTCCCCAACGGCGTGCCGGTGGCCGTAAAGGTTCTGAAGGCGGCCATGAACAAGAGAGCCGAGGAGCAGTTCATGGCGGAAGTCGGCACCATAGGCAGAACTAACCACATCAATCTGGTGAAGCTGTTCGGCTTCTGCTTCGACAGGTCGATCAAAGCACTGGTCTACGAGTACATGGAGAATGGATCCCTCGACCGGTTCTTGTTCGACGAGAACCACCGCATTCCATGGGGGAATCTGCAGGAGATCGCGCTGGGCACGGCGAAGGGGATCCGATACCTGCACGAGGAATGCCAGCAGAAGATAGTGCATTACGACATCAAGCCGGCGAACGTCCTCCTGACGACCAACTTCACCCCCAAAGTTGCCGACTTTGGACTGGCGAAGTTCTGCGACAGGGAGAGGAGTTACGTGACGCTCACCGGCGGCAGGGGAACTCCCGGCTACGCCGCGCCGGAGCTGTGGATGCCGATACCCGTGACTCATAAGTGCGACGTCTACAGCTGCGGGATGCTTCTGTTTGAGATCCTGGGGAGGCGGAGGAACCTGGAGTTCCTGGAATCAGCTGAGAGTCAGGAGTTTGAGTGGTTCCCTCGGTGGGTGTGGCAGAGGTTTGAGCATGGCGAAATGGAGAGCATAGTGTCAGCTTGCGGAATAGAGGAGACGGACAGGGAGAAAGCAGAGCGGATGTGTCAGGTGGCTTTGTGGTGCGTGCAGTATCAGCCGGAAGCCAGACCTTCGATGAGCAGCGTGGTGAGGATGCTCGAGGGCGAAGAGGAGATCGTGCCCCCTACGAATCCATTCCAGTACATGGCTTCCGTCGGTGTAAGCTCCGCTTCGGGGACCGTGAGCGCAAATGCTTCCACGAGCAGAGGAACGGGAACAGATGACAGTGAGTCAAGTAGTTCAACACCATTAATAAAGATTTCAGCTTGAAGCGCAGACTCTGCGAGTGACTTTGATGTGATCTGCAGTCTATTTAGGCCATGAATTTAGTGTTTCCTAGCAGTACGTTATGTGTAAAGGTGCTGAAATGTTTTCTTTGTGGGTGACTTCCATGTCCCCCTTCCAACATCTCGACTTACCTTGTCCAATGGAGGCTTTGCTGCTGCAATCCTCTCTGCCTTCTCTGTGTGTTTCCTTCCTCGATCACGCAGCTTGAGATGATCTCTTTTCAAGGTTCCTCGAACCTGACTGGTACCTGGCACAGGTAGAACAAGTGAAAGGTACTGTTACGGTGTTCACTGTTCAAAGATCTGTAGAGTATCTCATGCACAAAACAAGCAATTCACACCACTGGAACAAAGAAAAAAACATCATTCAGGTGAAGTAGAAGGTTAATATGCATCAATCTACAATGCTTGGACTTGGAAAAATAAGCTGGCTGTTTTGGATCTCAAGTCTCAGATGACTGGTTCTGATAGGGGCAATCAAAATCAAGAAACTCTGAGCACTCAAAACTACTTGTAATTGACTCCCATCTCTGACATATTAAAGCCTCCTCATATGAACCACCTCATTTTGATAAAAAGGTAAGGCACTATAGCTTCGATGGTGATCGCGAGCGAATAATCCTTTGTAGTGTTCTCATGAAATGGCATTTCATCAAGCGGGTTTTCCTTCACTAATCAGACAGATTGCAGTTTGGTAACTGTTTTTAGTTTGCAACCTTCCTTCTCCTGCAGCAACAAGAAAAGAAGGAATTTGAGAATTTTGGAACCACAGAACAAGATGCACTCCCAACGCAATGCCTTCAATCCTCAAACAGTCAATACATTGGAACATAATGCTGTAGAATCCAGAAAATTGTAGGAAAGATAGACTTGTGCATGTCGGTTAAAGGGAGAGGGATGCACGAGATGATCACTAAAGCCAAAGGACTGCAGAGTTCAAATATGAGTACCACCCTTATTAAGAACATGGCCTTGCATAATGCACCATCAAAGGCCATCACACTAATCCCATACATATAAGAGCATTCTACAAAAGCATAATACTGTACCATCATAAGCAAAGGAAAAAATGCTTAATGAAAAGATGGCCATCCTCAATGCACCATCATTGCAATATCATCTAAAGCCATCACAATAATCTCAAACATGTTAGGAGGCTTGCCACAATGTCAAACCTCTAATCGATCATACTACTATACCATTTTAAGGTTCCTTTGCATATCAGTGATACATTTTCTGCTATGTGCACTTCCACAAATCTGAGAAGCCAGACACAGCCGGAAGATAACCGAATCAAAAGGAAGATGACACGTAATGCAACAGAGAAAGCAGCAGGACACAGTGACCTGAATATAAATCCACCTGGGAAGCCAGGTTATTTGCCATAAAGGAAAGATCACATGCTACGAACCTCCATGTTGGCCTATGCCTTACATGACCCAATAAAATGGCATATGAAGGATGTCCTCACTTTTAGGTTCCCACCACTGCAAGATATAACCACAAATCTTGGCTGCCGCCTGCAGATGCATTGTGTGTTTGATTGGCCGAAAGTGGATAACAGAGGTGGCAGTTGGTAGAAGTGGCCAACTTTCATTTGGTTGTCATTCAAAGCCATCTTGCAAGTCACCTTATCGAAGGTGATCAGATGAACTCTTCAAACTCTACCTAAACTTTTTTGACTTCTGATTGTGGAGATCCAAAATGATCAGAATTAGACTCTTCTAATAAGTATATTCATGTTCTGTGATGACTACAGAAATTGAATTGTGTCATTGGCAACCAAATATCAAAAATTGTCATCTGTCAATCCATCAGAAATACGCTGCCCCCGGTCAACAACTGACCAGCCAAACATGTTCCATTGTCATGTACCAGCAAATGGTCATGGCCAAGCCAGTATAGACATTGGCAGTCAATTGCTTACCCACTATTGATTGTTCCAATTAACCCAAATTGAGTGGAAATCAACCTATTAACAACTGCAGACTGGGAGACTAATTTATATAGCTAGCCCGCCAGCAATTTGGTATCACAGCCAGCAACTCGTCAATCAGCAAGATTCAATCAATAGCCAACCAGCAATTTACAAGTCACCAAACTGTCACCAGTTGTGGGTCTGCCAGCTATCAACCCCAGTAATTTCCAATGACCATTGAGAATCCATCCATCAAATATTGGCTTACCAGTGATGTAAACCATTATGTGAATGTTTTGTGGCCTTTGTGGAATATCCTTAATATAGTCTCTGTCGCTCAAGTTGTAAATGTAACTAAGTGGTCTCATTGGTCTAGATCACTAAGTTAGGCTGCTTATGTATCAACCAATTTGCTAGAACTAGGACTCTTGACTTTTGATCGGATACAGAACTAGCTTTCTTTTTGTATCAAACTTCCCCTGATGTAGCTCCCATTTAAGTTTATAAATAAACGGTTTCTTTTTTCAAGACAAAAAATATTAACTAAGGGTAAAGAGCACGAATAATGGTTTTCCCTTTCCATCTTAATAACAGTCAAGAAACAAAACAAAGAATAATCCATCAACTCAAAACAAAGAATAAATATGATTTATCCCCTAATGTAGTCCTTTTCCAACGACTAGCTTTATTTATAGTGAATGTTACTAATGAAAAGAATAATCCATCAACTCAGAAACTAGTTTTATACTCTTTGGGTACCTTTATATATCATTTTTTTTCTCTGCAAATTAAAGTCTTTCACCATGTGATGCAGAAGGTTAAGTGGAACTTCACAAAATAATGACTTTGTGCCCACTTACTAAATATATAGAAAATATTTGTTCATCTAAGACAAGGTCTTTTTGTTTAAAATCCACCATAAGAACTACCAATGTTAAATGCAAGTAATTGTCTAGGCCATTGTCATTGGATCGAAACATTCACCTCTAACACACAGAAAAGGGGACTGCAAGTACAATCCCCAACTTCCTGGCGCACCAAAGTAAGGTTACTCAGATACAACTGACAACATTTTCTACGCTATCATTCAGAAGTAATCAGATAAGTTTTCACCTTTTACAGTCCAATTCAAAATTTACGGTGTTTAGAGATTAACAAATTGATATTGGCAAACAACGCATATATCAACACTAGATGATCATAAATAATAACATCATATTCAATATTAAAAACAAGAAGACAATAAAAGGAAAATCAAACTCTGAAATTATGACCTAAACGAGTTACTAACCTTTCCATTGTTCCCATAGTAATCGTTTAATGCCCACTGGTACTTCGATTGGTTCAACCCAAACCAGTCTGCCAAATGCTCATCCAAGCTTGAATGCGCTACAATGAAAAGCATCAAAAGTCGGGCGAACTCGCAAGAAAACGAACGAACTAAGCGCTAAAGCTAAAAAAGGTACCATCTTGGACCCTCGCGATGGCGTCCCAGAAGAACCCGAACACCGATCCCGACGAATTCGCGTCCACCTTATCGAACTGCTTCGGCGGGACCTGGACCGGCAGCGGCGAATGAAGAGCATCGACAAGCAAAGGAGACGCCTTTGCAGGGCGGGCGCTCTCTGCTCTCGGGGCCTCGGAAGGCTTCGAGGCAGGCGGCGGGGTGATGAACACCGTGTACCTCCCTGCCTTCCCGATCACCGGACGCGGGGTCGATCCTCGCGGGCGCTCGGCAGCCATGCCGGGCGGGAGAAACTGCCACAAGATATCGAAGAAGAGTTCTTCGTAGGGTTAGGGTTACGATATAGGCGGGGAGAAGAGACCGAGGGAAGGTCGAGTCGCCATTGCCGAGGGAAGGGAGTTCAAGCTTTAAACGGTATCCAATGCTCGAGTGAGGATCCTCTCCAAGTGTTGTTTAAACCCTACTTTAATCGGACGGTATCCAGAAAAAATTGAGCAAGTATGGGGAAATCAACGGTCATGATGCCGGAAACAAGCGATCCGGTAAAAGAAATGTTTAATAGGATCCGCCCCTTCTTGTAGGGAGGCCATTTTGGTCGTCCTGATTCTATTGACCGTTTCACCGGAAATGCTATTCAAGACTCAGAAACGCAACCAGTAACATACCCAGATGATCGTGACCGTGGATCTTGTCAATCTTGCAATGATTTGAGACCTTTCCCTCGATTACTGACTACTTTGCGCTGAGGGTGTCGTTCGGGTATCTTTCGAGGGTGTCTTTACTCACTAATCGTTTCTTTCGACATAAAGGTCTCGATTTGAAGATAATAGCGGAAATGTCAGCGAGAGCCCGCGGTAAATGTAGACTTCATGTGGGGGTAAGTTGGTAACTTCAATAGTACGAGTGCTTCGCCACGCCGCCCGTTTCTGAGATGATTGATTACGTCATCATGTCAATGCACAGCAATTAGCTTTTAATTATTCGACTAATCCTCATTGTTTGGTGTAATAAAGCCCAATGTGAAGATTAAGCATCAGAAAGGGTTGCTGTTTGGGAAGAGGAGAGGACTTCAAAATACTTTCTAGTACAGTTTTTTACCTTTCTTTATGAAAAATAAAGGTTATTTTTTCCTCATAAAAAGAAGGAAAAAATTGCTGTCATGAAAAAAAAAATACTAAAAACACAGAGCCGCTTTTTTTAAAATAACAAATTCCAATGGTGAGGAAAAAAAATAGTACAGCATTACATCTTGTAATCATTGTTTTTGCAGAGTGCTTCAAATGGTAGGCAGGAGAATGAGATCCACCATGAGATTTCATGTACTTTCCAATTATGACAGAGTGGATGATGGCATTTATTGATCCAATGAGGATGAGGGATAGGCCATGTTTGATGCCTCACAAGAAGTAAAGTTGAGGAACAAACAAACAAAAGAGACAATGAAGCCAGAGGCTGATCATGTATAAAGCTACAATACAGCAGATCAATCCAATAATAAAAGCCCCAATTCCTCTCATTACAAGGTCTAATCCACCAGAATCAGAGTCCACTCTTGGAAGATTCAATGTCACCATGACATATTCATGATCAAATGTAATCATGTACATGATACACTTGGTAGTGTTGAATTCAGAGGCCATCACCAAGTTCTTCACATTCAGCTAATTTCTTCCTTTGGCACAGTGATTCCAGCTTTTTCAGACATGGGAAGGCCTTTGAATCTCTAAACAGCATGCCATGATTACAACAGCTCTTTTTTGTACAAAATCTCTTCAGCAATGAGATGCCATATGGTTTCTCCATCATATCATACAGATGTTCCAATGTAAGGAGCAGTTAACCTCAAGTCTTTACATCTTGCTTAGATACAGATATTAGTAATGCAGAAACATGTTCTCTCTACATGAAGATAAAAATAATAGGATCACTATTCAAGTCTCCTATAATACAATATATTCAAAAAGTTATGATCATGAGTTCAGAAAGGAGTTTTTTTTTTTTTTTGGGCTCGCAGCAAATACTTCAGTTGTACAACTTGAGAGAATCATCAGTAATCATCTTCGTCAACATCTCTCCGCCCGAAAAGTCTTCTGATTACCGTTGCAACAGCACCAAGCACTAGAAATGTAACGAAGACGTCGAAACCACCACCAATGCCTACTGCAACACTTGGCCCTGGGGCGAAGAATGTGAAAGGTGACCAGCCCCATCCACCATAGAATGGCACACCATATCCATATCCGCCAACAAGAGGTGGAGCTACCGGGGGATTAATGTAGATGTTTGTCCTGCTCAACACTAACACTTTTCAGTCATTCCTGGTCATTTAATTGGAATACAGTTACATTATTATTTAAGACGATTTAAACGAACTCCAGAATAGAATGTGAATCTGATAACACAGAAATTGAGTAACATATGGCAACATTTGAGCAGAACATGTTGTTTCATATATATAGACGGTAAAGATGGCTTTTAAATTATCACATATCATGACCTAATATGTAGATGTCAAATGGCCCCTTTGCGTTATCCCTTTCAAGAATGCATGAACCTATTCTGCATTCACCAAATAGTCATAGTCTTGGTAATTAGCATTACTTCAATTCAGTAAAAATGTTGATTGGGGCACTATATACAAATCTTAGAAGGAAATGAGGCTACACATTCAAAACCTTTAGGATTCAATATGGATTTAGGAGGAAAGTTTATTCAGAGATATTACCAAGATACCTTGACCACTGTGGATCAAGTGTCCATTAAACTGGTATCATGATGCTATTGTGTTACCTATTTTGTCATTGTAGCAAATATTGGTTCTTCGAAACTTCGATACAACATCCAGTCTCTAGCCTCGACATAGTTGCCGCTGATACTCATTCATGCTTTAGAGAAATCAGGGAGATTGGGATAGAAGCCTCTTTAGAACTTATCTAATGTTGGAGCTTGTTCAAGACTTCAGCATACTGATTTTGCGATTGCCTAATGTTCTCTTAGGTGCTGGGCAAGATAAACTTTTTCGGGAGAATGATGGAGGGTGTCAATTTTCTGTTTTCTCTTTATAAGTTGCCAACCTCAAGTAGAAAAAGTCAGACATATGCCTCTCTTTACTGGAAGATAAGTTATCCCCTTAAATGTAAGTTTTTCATTTGGTTCAGTTTTAGAGGAAAATATACAGAGTTGATCTGCTATCTCGTGAAGGTAGGAATGGAAAAACAAATTGCTTCTTAAGTAATGGTGATAATGAAACAAACTATTATCTTTTCAATCAGTGTTTGCAAATCAGAGAAACTTGGAAGATATTATGTTCTAAGCTCAACACTGATTCGACAAAGTCTCTATAGATAGTCTCTGGTCCTCTCAGAAATACAATTTAAGCAAAAAACTCAGAAAAACAGATTGATATCTATAGCTACTGCAGTTATGCTGAGAGATATTTGTTGATTCTTCTATGTATTTCTAATAAAATGGGAGTATTATAACTCATTCTTTCCTTAAAAAATAAATATTAAAAATGACTCTTAATTTGAATGTATCAAATTGAAAACAGAAAAGGGAATAATGAAACCAGCTGCATTTGCAGAATCTAACCTAACTTGTATAAGGAATACAAAGAGTTCAATGCCTTTTGAGAACTTAACTGTACTCCTAACTTTCATTTGTATGCTGAATTATAACATGCTGCAATTAGATGACTATTGTTTCGTACACTCCAACTCTTCACTCTAAAAGCTCACCTAATTTCTACAGGGCTACACAACACCAAAACTGGTATAACCTGTGGAGACTATAGTTAAGAAACAAGATAATCTGATTGAAGCTAAAAATTTCAGCAGAACACTAGCACCATGTATCGCATCTAAGATTTTTCATCCAAGTACTAAGAAATTTACTGACGAGTTAGTCCTTTGGCTACCTTGAGTTGTTAATCCGGGGGCCGGAGACCCTGGGAGCTGCTGACCGGAAGGCCTGACCACCAACTCTGCCACCGGACTTCGCGGCCACCGCCGGTTCGACAGATCCAAGCGTCAGCACCCCCGCTGCTAATGCGACCATCGCCAGTTGGGCCAACTTCATCTCACTTCTCTCACTGCTCCATTGATAGAGCAAAAGCAACAAGATCAATAACCAATCTAGCCGACAACTGGAAGCCAAGAGTAAGCATAAAAGACCGTACCTTGATGAGCCCTTGTCCATGGAGGACCTGCATGGCTTCAGTGGGATCAGGTGTGGCTTCTTGTTGTGCTTGGGGACAGGGGGGAGTGGGCTTCCAGTGAGAAAGCTGAGCTGAGAGGAGGCTAAGGCCATGGTGTTTGATGGAGGAGCTGTTTCTTTCTTGCCTTGTGGCAATCTGTTCACATGTCACAGTTCTGAGAACAATGGCTTGATATTGTGGAACGCAAGCTGAGGTTGGATTCTCTGCTTTCTACAGATCCAGAGCTAACCACGTGGCACGAGGATAATGGTTTGTGTAAGTTTCAAGAGTCAAAGATCTTTTTAGTTCTTCCTCTTTACTGGCGGTTCTTATTTTGATGAACAAAACAACCTCAGAAATATCAGATATGTGTTAATTTACTGGTTCTTTTTTTGTGTAGGGCAATGCATGGAGCATAAGAAGAACAGACTGCAATGTTAATAGCTTCTCTTTCTTTAAGAAAAGCTATGGATTGCAAGAAAACTTGTAGCCTATTCTAAATTACAGAAATAATCCATTTATTTTCAATTTCAGAGGTAAACAATACTTATCAACAATGTGATCTATCTTGCATGCAAATGTTTCAATCCTCAAAATTACGAGTCCTCCATCTAAATATACAAGATAGCAGCACATAGGACTAATCTGAAGTCACTTCCAACATTCTTCACCCCAACATCAATTTGATCAAAAATATTTTAAGCTGATTTATCACAAACCGACACCAATAATCTTAATTAGGCTTTTTAAATTCTTAAATAATTTCAGCTTGGAAAACAGAGGTAACAAAGCATATAGGAGCTGCTTCATATGCATTGTCCCACACAACATTCTGAAAGTTGTGATACATGTCTGGGGAATCGATCAGACATGAGGAAGAATCCTAGATTTATTACAAGTCTGTATTCACAGAGGACCCAAACGGCTGAGGTTTTAGCTGGATTACTGTGATGGCAGGACAGATGACTTGCAGATCGGGCACCAGTTCTTCCGCCGAAGCCACTGGGCAATGCATGTGGCATGGTAGCGATGCTCGCAGGACAACTTGCCTATTTCATCCTCACCAACGTATTCTTCCTGAAATGGAGATAGCACATCAACCTCAACCAGAAAAATGAACAAGGACATAAATGGCTAAACTTCTCGAGATTGCTTGGGCATTCTAGAGAAAATAATTAGCAAGCAATGGTTAATCCACAGGCTGTGAGCAGATCAAGCACAACAAAATGTCATGTGGTCAAGGCTAGATTTCATTCACCAGTTCAGGCCAGTCAACCGACCACCCGAGCACTTGCAGCAGATGGCAACACTCGACACAAATAATGGATCAACTTGATAAATTGAAGGTTAACCAAAAACTATCACCTACATGCCTGAGCAGTAAATAACCTCAGTACACCACGTTACACTTGGCCATCAAATATGTCCACATACACAATCACTTCATATTTTTGTACATGCAGTATATACAAGTATATGATTCTTTAAGAAAATACTATTATGAAGTATAAACTTATTATCTTACTTCTATGAGTAAAATTATCTTTAGAACCTATAACATATCATCCAGGTGTTCTGAATACAATTACTGCCGTAACAAAGTTTCAAGTTACATTGAAATGAAAATTTTTCAACATTCATGTGGAAATTTCATAAATGATAAGATTGATTTTGAGCTATTGCCTGAGCTATAAAATAGGTCTGTTGCATGGGGCTGCAAAGGTTATACACGATAGTTGGACATTGTTTGTTTCCATATCATGTCCTTAACTTTCGAAATGTATGGGTGCCAGTAAATCATAAATAGCTCGTCTGTAAGGTATGTACTCTATTGATACTAAACTAATATGCTACACTAATTCCTAGATACAGGTAAAGATCAAAATACCTGACATATGCTGCATTTCATATCCTCATCAAAGCAGAAGGTAATTCCAGTGGTCAGATGGGTAGGTTCATATATGCTTCTTTCAAGACATTTAGACAATTGCTCCTCTGACAGGGCTGTGCTTACAGTACCCATTTTCTCCTCAAGGGCTAACAGTTCCTGACCATCAAATATTCATAATCAGAAGTGACTCTTAAATGGGGAGGAAAACTAAAACGAGGAAGCAAAGAACTTCATATTCCACAGAACAGAGATCAATATGAAGTTACACTGTGGAAAAGCTATCAATTTCTTTATACTATTTTGCTATCTTGCTTTGTTTACATAAATCAAGCCACAACAGAAAATAACCATTTACACATTTGGGGAACCTAACTCGAGTCACGAGTGGCATATCAAAAAATTAAAGGGCATCATATTGTACAATGCCTACACCTGACTAGCACAGAATTGATCCAAGGATAATTATTCAAGATAAGAACATACGAAGAAGCATGCATAAGCATCAGTTATGTAAACAAGAAAAATCTAGACAGCGAGAATCGGTAATCAATTCACAGAAACCGCCCACAAAGGTATTACCTCGTAGGACATATTATCAATGTCCATTCTCAGATCTCTATGCTGATCATGGAAGCTAAGCCCACCAAAAAGCAAACTTGACTCCAACATCAACGATTGCTGTAGGAACAGAGATAACCTCATTCAGATGATAAAAATAAGAATACAAGGTCTCACAGGTAGAGATCAAGAACCTCGTGTGCCAATGCCTCAACTTGTTCAATCCGCTCTAGTGCCAAGAGAACCTGCATGTATATGAAACAGTTTTTGGATCTAAGGGCTCATTTCAAATGTACAATACAAAATATAATTTCATTGAGTGATGACACCTAAAGGATGTCTAGCATCTCTTGTCGATGTTGAAGTAAATACTGCAAATTGCTTCTAGAAAACATGTAAAAAGACAATTTGTAACCATACAGTAAAAGAGTCTATAGAAAACCTCTGCAAATCCATCCATGTTGAAGCGACGATAAACATCTCTATCTCTCAAAGAGCCATAGAACATCCGTGTGCTGTTATCTTCAGGTTGAGATAGTAATGTACTTTGAGAAGCCCGATTGCCTGAACCTGGTCGTCCATACAAATTGTACAAAGCAGGTGATGATCTTGATGCATTTTCAGGTGGTGTATCTGGACTAGAAAATTGTGCCCACTGATATTCAGGAGTCATAATGGGTTCATGCAATAGAAGGGTGCTAGCATCACCTTGAACGGACAACCTCATTTGATTTTCTTCAGTTGAACCCCTATGAGTTCTAACTGAAACTGACCCGTCCCTGATGGTAGGTTGGTTTCTGGTCCTTGACATGGGCTGATGCATTGATTGATCCCTACTAGATGAACTTGAACCAGCACCAGTATGCATGGGAACTACGTAACCTCCACCGGATGATGCACTTGCACCCTTGCTTCTGGCAGCAGAGCTATCTCCACCAGATGGCCTCTTTCTTACTGCATCAGCTCTCCTATGATGTGTGAAATCGGAAGATGAACAACCTGAAGGAAGAATATCCGATATTGAAGTGCAACTTAAACTTTTAAGGCTACATGTCTCTGGCCCAGAGCTCAAACTTTGAGAGATCGGTTTAACAGCGTGACTGGAGTTCCTATGTGAAACACTTGAGTGATGGAGAAAGGAACTTGAAGAAGGATCTTGCTTTCCTGTGCCAAATTGTCTATTGATTCGTCTATGTGGTTTTGGATCTGATGCAGTGATGCTTGACTCAGTTATATTGGTAGAAATGTTCTGAAGAACTGAAGGTTTGAAATGCTCTGTGGTCACAGAAATGCCTCCTGAATCTTCCAACCTCCTTTGTGATTCAGAATTCAGAATCTCTACATAAACCTGCTTGTCAATGTTGATCAAATCTTCACTCTCATCTTGCTTGGTGCTACTTTCTGCAATAGTTGATTCCCTCAGCAATTCTTTATTCTTCTGTTCACGGAAAGACCTACCACAGCCACTAGAAATAGGAGACGATCTGGAGGAGCTAGCATCCATGGCTTCACAGTTCATGGAACTGAAGGGAGCCGTTGTATATTTATATTTTTCTTGACTACCAATTAGAGCACCCCTTGTGGTATTTTGCCTGGCACCGTATCCTAGCCGGTCAGGATAGTGAACACTACGGCCTTGGTTATTTTGGTTTCTAGAAGCAATGCTGGGCCTTCTAGGAAAGTTATGTTCTCCAGCTGCTCTCTTGCCCACATTCTCATCCATGTCGAGATAAAAATATGAGGCAGACGGTGAGGTTGCAGACAGTGGTAGAACTTGCTCTACAACAAACATTTCCAAGGTGCAAGAATCACCATATACAGAGAAAACTTATCGGCAGGGTGGGATACTCAAAATAAGTAATTAGATATATTCGTCAAGTATACACACGGACTCTGGTCCACCGAAGCACCAATTGGAGATAGAAAAGCAGGCCAATGATCAAGAAAAGGAACCAGAAAACCCAGATAAATAAATGCTTCTGTCAGCTACTAGGGAATTGGTTCACGCTCATGATACGAATTGTAAGAAATCAAATGCTAACAAAATACGCATGGGTGGACAAGATTAGATGGCACACGAAAAGAAACAACCAGCTCGTCTTATCTCATCTTCCGTATAAGAACATAGGATTATACTTATTATGCCGGTGTGACAAAACTTGCATGATACAACCAACAGAATATGTATGACATTTTTTTCATGTCACCAAAAGAGTCTTCTTGGAATAAAATGACACCAAAAGAACACACGAAGAACAAAAAACATGCTAAAACTACTCATTTCAAAGAAATATAACTAGAAAAGAAGAAATCTTTAGCTTCCATAGGCAACCTAATATTCTGTTTTCCTATCAAATCATTTATTTGAAGTTCTCATAATCAACCAAAATCGTACCATCTCAGATACAAAATTACAATAAGGAAAACCAATATGCAGGAAGTGTACGTACGTATACGAGGGCAACCTAGACAAGTCGACCAAACAAAGCAAAAGCTTTAATCCTTATCAGAATATTTAAGCTATTCTAACATCATCTAGATTAGCGCAAAACTATACCATCAAAGAACACCACCTGAGGCCAAGAAAGGGGAAAAAAAATCTCAAACCCTAAAATCGACGTACTCAAAAGCAAAGATCAGATTTTTCTGACAAAATCTGGAACTATGGAGCCAAAGCGATAAAAAAACATAAGAGAATCAACGAAAAGTAGAATCAAAATCCTCTTTTCTTCCCAATCTGAACCAAAATTCGACATGCATAGGCACAAAGATCGGATCTTTCAGACGACAATCAGGATCCATCTAAAAAAAAGAACCTCTTTTTTTTCCTCCTCGCCTCGTACCTTCAACCGCCGCGTATTCTACAGCGACGAACACGGAGGAGGGCAGAGAGATTGGAATCGGCCTAGTCCACAGCGAAGAACCCGCAGAAAATGGCAGAGAGTTGGGAATGGGCTGAAGACAGAGAGAGAGAGAGAGAGAGAGACCTACGGATTTAATGTTCGACCTGCCAAAGAGGACGGACGAGCTTGTAGCAGCGAAGCGGAGGCGGTTGTTGGATCACGCTTCGAGGGGAGCGGGGTGGAGCGGACAAGGGAGAGAGAGAGGAGCCCACCACTCAGATACTTATCTGCCGTCCCATTCATTAAAAATCCAATTTTTTTCATCCGCCTCCTCTTTCTCAATCTATTCCTTTCCACTTTCCCTTTTCTTGTTGCTCCTTTTTGAACAATTTGGACCTCCCAAGAAACTTTCCGAGGTAAAGATAAATAATTTTTAATTTTTATTTATTTTTAATCTATTTATTTGATGGATTTTCATAATATTTCGATCCCTAATTATAAAATATAATATATTCTTAAAATCATATATATATATATATATATTGGGGATCTAAGAAAACAGTATGGCAAATGCAGCTACTAAATTTGTCTCAACATCAGCTTCTATTCTCAGAATGGCTTCATGTCAGCTTTCTTTTTATTAGCTCACCTGTTCTCTTGCACTTACTTTGTCCTAGTTGAGATGAAACTTAAGGTGCCATTTCGCCACCAACTTCATCCAATTCTAGGCACAGTGTCTGTTCTTGATGGCGAATGGTGTACAACCTTAATAACTTTATGGTGTGATGTACCACCATGTCATCATTATCTGATTTATTTAATCGGAATCATTGACCATTATTAGTGAGCATAAGCATCTCACTAAAGAACTTTAAGAAACCATTAACTTTGCTTAATCTTAGTTAAGAAAGGAGGGCATTGACATGTCCACATCATGTTCCCTTTGGTATCCTTCTTCTCCCTCACTCCACAGTGCCTTCCTAAGCCTTGCAACGAAAAGGATTACAAGCAGCAGAATGCTTTAATACCACTGGTTCATATACAAGTCTGAATTTTTTGATGTGATCTAAAAGGTCATTACAAGCAGCACAATACGAGTTCTCTGAGTTGACTTTCCTACTACTAAATGTGACTTTCATATGGACAAAAAATATATCTCCGTGAGAGGAAATTAATATGTGATCTTATCGTGGCCCCACGGTGTGTGTCATCTGATCTTATCGTATCACTGTTCTTCGTTGGTGCAATCTCTCCGAGCTGTAAAGAATCGTCCAAATGAACCTCTCATCGTTTTGCCTTATTTGAGATGGATCATATAATTGATTCTTTAGTGTTGTATGCAGATCAAGCTCAGTTTAGGTATGAAATACCACTTCTAACAGAGGAAGCAGTTTAATGCCCTTTCTTCTCGAAGACGGATTTCCGGCTGCACTGTCTCCATTGAGATATCTTCCAAATGCAAAGAACCTGACAAGGAGCTCAGAACTAGTGAAGTAGCTACTTCTGCTGGAACGATAGAAATGGAAGCCACGACACGGCAGTGCTTGGAGCCTTGCCATTAATCCTCTTTGTCCTCGCCACCAACCTAATCTGTGCATGCCGGGCATGGCCGGCCGCTACGTGGATGATTCATCTCATTCTGCCTGTAGTAAAGAACACAGTCCTCACGGGACCATCACCACCTTATTGCCGGTACACCGGAACCCCATCAACTCTAGTTACTTTTTCTTTCAGTCAATGGCTAATATTTCCAAAGATATGATACTTCCAGGCATTATTTGAGAAGATGAATCCAAAATGCATTATTGTGATCCGGACAAGCTATGATGGAACTCCATAATGCTATCCTTTCTTTCTTATTATTATTATTATTATGGGTCTGGTTAATTGATCTGGTTGGCTTGATGCTTCAATTAGAAGCTCTTTTGGTTGATTATTACTTTGTTATGTTCAATCTAAAGAATTCTGATCATGTTATAAGCTATTAGTTCTTGTTTAGAACACTCATTTCCGGGGAATTATATAAACAACGAAGGTAGCAGAAGAACGCACTGAATACATCTCAGTCAACCTTATCGAAGGCCATGCAGGGTCTTACTACGATCTGCTTCCTCTCCGTTCACGGCACAGCGGCCGCGACGACGACGACGAGGTCCGACGCGACCACGCCGGCGTCTGCTTGCTGCCCCTTGGAGCTCCCGCGAGCTCCGCCGCCGACCTCTGCAGCATCTCCCACATCACCTGCACGTCCTCGTACCCGCACGTCTGCACCTCGTTGCGAAGCTTCACCAGCATGCCGCGTCCTGCACCAATGAACGCACTGCTCTCACGTCATGTCCACAGCTTGCAGGATGAGAGAGAGAGAGAGAGACTTGCCGGCCTTTCTGGTCCTGACACGGGCGGCGACGGCGACGAGGGCTCTCTTCGCCGGCAGCACCACCATGCGCTGCCACCAATCCATGCGCCTCGCTGGCCCTGAGAGTAGGAATGACGAGGAGGAGGAGGCTTAAGAACGGCGCGTGGAAGGGGGGAGAGCGCCACCTACCCTCGTCGTGGAGATGGCAACACGTTGCCTCGTGCCGCGCGTCATCACAGAGTCCCATTCCTCTCCATCGCCTCCATCTTTATCCAGCCTCCTGCCTCTCTTGTCACATTACCGCATCTTTTGTCCTCCTCCTCCGGATGTGTTGTTCCAGTCATCTCTCGTCCGGAATCACATCGATGGGGTCGTTGACCACCGGCGCGGCCACGTAATGGCCGTGAGAAGGGACTGCGTTTTATTCTAACACTATCGTCATCTTTCTCCCTGCATTCAGCACGAGATGCTCCCACCACCAACAACAGCAACAATAATGCATGACTACTAGTAGATTTAAAGTATAGATTTTTAAATACTTATAATGATTAATTACAAAAAGATAAAAATGCACGACAATTCTGACAATAACGCCAAATACCTCAACTCCATGAAGTATCTTCATCGTGCATCATGCAAAATTATTCATCCCCATTAGAAAAAGAGCTATGAAAAATAGTACTGAAATTACTGATGTTTCCTTATAGTAATAGGATCCAACTGCGTTCATGGACTCTACGTTGACTGTTGACTCTTCCACCGAGTAGTTCTACTGTCTTTGACTAGTTTGACCCTCCGGGTCTTGCATGGACATGACGGTCTCAAACGCTCCGACCAGAGCACTCACCTTGCTCTTCTTCCTCTCCAACAGTTTGCATCTCGTCTCCTCTATCACTTCGTTGCTCATCTGCGCCTCCTTCTTCTTCCCCTGCATCGCCGCGGGCTTCTTGGACGCCGCTACCGCCGGCGACGACTCCACTTCTTTCTCATTTGCAGCCTTACAAATTTCCTCTGCGTCAACTTCTACGTTCTCGGTGGTGGTCGATTCTGCCACCGCAGTCTTGTCCTCCTCTGCGTCATCTTGTGTGTTTTCAGTCTCACACTGTTCACCTCGAGGCTCTTCGATGGTCTCGGTTGCCGATTTCTCTTCCGAGATTTGCAGGAGCTCCTCGTTGGCATGATGATGCACTTTGCTCTCTTCATGATGGTCACCATGTCCATCATCATTCACTGTGGGCTCAGGTTCTTGCCTCGGAGACCTTGGTTCCTGTAGGTCAGGTGTTTCCTCGACGATGTCGTTGGTCTCGTTGAGATCTTCATGCTCTTCGACATCGATTTCTGCCTCCTTTTGATCTTGCTCTGCTGTAACAGTCGGTTCAGGTTCGTGCTCCTCGGCGTGGATTTGCGTCTCTGCTTGATGGTGCTCAACGACTGGTTTATGTTCGTGCTCTTCAACAGCAATGACTGGCCCGGGTTCGTGTTCCTCAACGTGGATTTGTGCCTCTGTCTGATCTTGCTCAACGACTGGTTCATGTTCGTGCTCTTCAACAGGAATGACTGGCCCGGTTTCGTGTTCCTCAATGTGGATTTGTGCCTCCTTATGCTCCTGCTCTGTAACACCTAGTTTTTCATCTGTACTTGCAGTAGTCATCCTGGTTTCCTTTCTCTTGAAGATGACACTCCCTGGGCTTCTTGCCCTTACAGATGGTTGAGTCCGTCCGACCCCGTGAGTTCTTGCTTCTTTGTCTGTAGCACTGGTTGGCTTCGAAGATCCTGCAGCTCGTGGCATGGAGGAGGAGGCCCTGATCGATGGTCTCTCTTTGACGGTGTTCGTCGCGGGCATTTTGTGTGGCTGGAGGGAAGGCGGCGGAGGCTTCTCCGGCGGCTTTTTTGCCGCCAGGCGCGGCTTGGTGACATTGCCAACGCCACCAGATGGCTGCTGGGGAAGGCTCTTGTCTCTTTTGGTGCTGTCACTGCTCGATCTGATCAATGCCTTGCGCTGTGGTGGATGAGTCTCTCTTTCAGGGGAGCTCGGGACCGATGATTTGGAGGTTCTTCGATTATCTCTTTCAGGAGAGCTCGGGGCCGATAATTGTCCCGATGATTTGGAGGTTCTTCGAATCTCTCTTTCAGGAGAGCTCGGGACCGATGATGGTCTCGATGATTTGGAGGTTCTTCGAATCTCTCTTTCAGGAGAGCTCGGGACCGATGATTTGGAGGTTCGTTGCCGGCGCGAGTCACCGGTGATGCTGTGAGCTGAAGAGACCAGCGTGCTCTTTTCTTTGAGGGGAGTGCTTGGCTTGGATGTAGCCATGGCTACCGAATGCATCATGATGAGAAACAAAAGATTAGATATGTGAATGAGCATTGTTTGTGCTCGACTTCAAACAAATAGAAAAAATTATCACAAAATTTCTTTGATCAGATTCGGACATAATCATGATAACGATGAGAAGGATCACTTGTATCATCAAATTCTTGGACTTCAGCCACAAGAAAACTGCAGTAATAAGAGGAACAGAAAGATTTAACATGGTGAATAAACCTTTACCTTGACAGGATCAATCAATAATGCATGGATCTCTCAGAATCATGCATGCCTCCTATTTCTCTCTCACAACTCAGATGCAATTTTATTTCAGCAGGTGGTGGCAATGGTTTTTGAGGCCTGCAGAGGAGGAGGGAGAGAGAGAGAGCGAGAGAGGGGAGGAGAGAAGAAGTCGGGTTTCCCAGCACCGTGTTCTTCTACTTCGGGGTGGGAAAGACCAGGTCATGTTTGAAGCAGTTTCTGAGGTGAAAGCTTATACTTAGATGTGTAATTAGAGAAGATTAGCTACCAGCCACGAAGGTATTACGTGTTTCAAGCTATCAGATTTTGTCAAACAGAACATCTCACAATTTTATTTTACGTGCATATATATATATATATATATATATGTCAATTTAAGTATATCGAATTGTCGATGTTTGGTATAATAACATAAAAAATAATAATTCATAATAGAATTAACTTTTTATTTTTAGTTACTAAGATTTTCGAATTCATTTTATAACAAAGAGAAACGATTGGAGTCACGAATTGTTCAACGACAGGCAGACACGGGCATGTCGAAGCGAGGGGAAGGGACCGTGCTCCTTATCGTGATCGAATCACGCAGGAAATACATGATGTCTTTTCATGGGTCGCGGTTTATCTAATCGGACCTGGGCCGAACTCGAACCCGATGAATCGAGTCGGGTTCTATGTAAGACAAACCCGACCCAATATGATTGATCCATTTGTTGGGTACAAGCCCGTTAATCTTGAGTTGCGGATCCTAAAGCATCGGGTCGGGCGCGTAGCTCTTAAAACCCTATCATTGTCTACTGACCACAAGAACCCACCTCTTTCTCGTCGAAGCCATGGGCGACGCCCCGGAGGAACCTTCCACCTCCTCCGTCATCAGAGACGGAGCCGTCTCCGGCGTGCTTCCGGAGACCGCGGTCTTCGCCGTCCACTACCCCGGCTACCCTTCATCTACCGCCCGCGCCATTGAGACACTTGGCGGCCTCCCCGAGATCGCTAAGGTTCTTGTTGCCCTTAAAGATTTGATCTGCCTTGTTTCCTTTTGCCTATGATGGCTCAAAGAATGATAGCTTTTCGTTTCGATAGGTTAGGAGTTCGGAGACCGGGAATTTGGAGCTTCGTTTCCGCCCCGAGGACCCTTACTCCCACCCGGCCTTCGGTGAACTCCGGTCTTCGACCGGTCTTCTCCTCAGACTCTGCAAAACTAGGGGAGGAGAACATGCATCCCGAGGCGGAGCCTGTGAAGGCGGACACAGCGCGGAGCCTCCGCCAGCAGAGAGCCTGTCAGCGGAGGTCGTTGCACGGGTGAACCATGCATACCATTTTGAAGGTGGGCCTGGCTCTGGTTCTGCCCATTACTTGTTTGTCCCAGAAAAAAGGGCCTTTGCTCTTCCTTCTTTTATGGTGTTTATGCTTAACAGTTGTGTTGGACTATGCCCCAGGAATGGTGGACTACCAGCATGTTCTTGGCGTCCATGCTGCAGAGGCGAGAAGAAAGAAGAGACCTTGGGCGCCGGATGAAGCATCAGACCCAGGTACTGGTACTTTGGTGTTTCTGGATTTTACCTCATGATTGTTCCTGGAACCATAGTTTGAACGCGTGCATTCAGTTTTATTTTTAATATCAAGAACTTTCTGATGCTATGCTCTTTGATAATAAACCATTCATCTTTTTGATGTGCAGAAAATGCTGGCACTATGGACATGGATGGAGCAGACGTAATGATGATGGTGCCACCACTCTTCTCATTGAAGGACAGACCGGAAAAAATCGTGTAAGATGTCTAATTGTGTTGTGGTAATATCTTATCATTTTAATGTTTAATTCACCAGTTGATCAGGGAACTACTTATGAGCTTAAGAAGGAATGAATTACTCCATGCCATATTGTTTTCCTGTATGTGGCACTTTCCATATTTTATAGCTGCTACAGCAACATGATCATGAATTTTTAATTGGCATTGACCCTGTCTTTTCTTTTTTTAAATTTTCTTCTTGGCATGTAAATTTCCTTCTTCTTTTAGCCATACTATCATCCTGTACTTGTCATCCAGGACATAGATGAATTTCACATCTTTAGTATGTTTGTCCTTGCAGTTATTCAAACATCATTCACCTTCTAGGAAATTTTTGTTAATTTATATGAATGAAATACTGTTAACTATTTTAATTGCTACGATTTCATCTGCGTTTAGGTGCAAGTACTGTCTTCCCATTGACTCCAATGTTCAAATTCATTCTGTTTCTTCTATTGGCATCTCTGATGGCGTTCCCAATTCATGTCTATCTTTGCATAAAAGAAACTTGTTATCACTGACATGCTAAAGTGAAGACATTGAAGACACATTAGTGATTTAATGGAGTGTGGATCAACATACCAAATATGCATACATCTTGAAAATCTCAGACTTGAGACTGAGTTATGTTTTGATAGTTACTTATAATTTTAAAGGTTTTTTTTCCCATTTTCATCAAGGCTATGCGTTTTTCTTAATGGTTGTGGTGCTTTTCATCATTGTTAAGATCATTGAGAATTTTCTGTAGTTGTTGACTTATCTATTTATCAAGTTATATATCCACGTTCACTGTGTGTTCTTTCTATCTATTCATGTATATAGGCTTAACCCACCAGCAAATTTGTTCTCAAAAAACATTCAAAGAGGAGTCATGGAGCACAAGTGGGAGGTATCTTCAATTAGCATTTAGTTCCTTTTCATGCATTTTTTTTCCCTTTTTTGTCTAACATTGTTTCCTCTTTTTTTGGATTGGAAGGTCGGATAGTTAGGAAACATGCACAAAAGTTTAGTGTTGCCAAGATGAGGAAGATGAGATGGATGAGTCTAGTAGAAAAGAAAAGGATAAGAAATGGTTTACGACCATTAGCAGTCAGGTGTACTACGATAAAAAGGATGACCCACTGCTCCACAACCTTACCCCTATAAGTGTAGAGACTATTTTGTTACTTGAAACTTGATCATCTACGTTGCAAAGAAGCATCCTTTCTTTTGTACCAAGACTCTCTCTATAACTATGTTAATTTGATATACAATAAAATAAGGGGATACTATTTAAATGGTGTTAACATGCTCAATGAAGCTTGTACCAAGACTCTCTCTATAACTATGTTAACTTGATATACAATAAAATAAGGGAATACTATTGATGCCTTAGTTTTAAGTCAACTAGAGTTAATGATGGAGGGGAGGTGAAGAGAGACCCACAAAGACTTTATTGGAAACACGAAAAAGAGATTTGATTGCTCTAAATTTGACTAATGATATTGCTGTAAGTGGCAGGAAAAGATCTATGTAACCAACCTAAGTAGTTGAGATATATCTTGTTGTTGTTGTTGTTGTTGTAGTAGTAGTAGTGGTAGTACATCTCTAACTGAAAAGAAGTCATCAAACTCACAAAAATAACCACTACATCACAAAAATACTAAGACCTGTCATCAGTTAGCATGTTATGACAAGTAATACATAAGACAATACACCCATGTTACGACAAGTAATACAGCCAGCTGCAAGAAGTCCTTTTAGAACAAGAAATACACCCATTTTTGAGAAGGCTAAAATTTGACAACTACTGTGCCACTGACAAAGAGTCACATACAACTCATATCCTGTAAATTAGACATTTACCCTGTGATTGCCAATGAGAAGATATTTAAAAAGGTTTTCCTATTGTGCGAGTTTTATATGTTATATCTTACAAATAGATGCGTGCATTTCTTGATGTATAGTTTCTTATTGTCTTCCTGTTGGATATATTGGCTGTTTATCAACTGTAAATGTAGTGGAGTTCATTGCTGTCAAGTTGCTAAATCTTTTCTATGTTAAATAGCTGTCAAATTTTGTAATTTTGTGTAACTTAGGAACTTAGATCTTTCATGTTTTATGCATAGTGTCTGCTTATGAGAAAATAATGCCAATTGGCCTTGTGTTTTTTGCATTGCAGATAAACATTGAGCGGTGCCTTGCAATACCTTTCGACATAGAAAATATCCTTGTTGGCCTTATTTCCCTTAAGCCTTCATATGAGCTTGTTGTATCATTTTTTCCATTAATAATGTTATCAATTAATTTGAGAATAATTCTCATAGTAATTGTTTGAGCCATTCTACTTTTGCCAACCAACAAGGAAAATTTTCTTCTCAATTTGTATTGTTTAGTAAATAGTTTAAACAAACACTTAATTAGGCAGGAATATTCATCTAAGCTTTAGGATGGTGAATAAATTGAATCTATAGGGTTGTTCTATTGAATCACAAACTTACAATGGATAAGCATGATTAATATTTCTTGAGATATATCACTCCCTAAAGAGGTCAAAGGTTCATTCTTTTCTTGGCGTTGTCCTTTGTTCCAGAAGACATAAAATTGCAATTAGGATCTATTGTTTTCACTCTCCTCCTTTACAGTCTCACAAGCATCGTATGATTAACAGCTTAAATGATAATTTATTGTTTCTTAGAAATCTGCCTTCAAATAAGTTTTACATATGTACAACCATATTTATTATTTTTGTCAGTGACCACATAAAGGCTTGATTCAAGTCATCCTCCCTATGATCATTAATGGTTTTCCTGATGTTTACTGGTCATCTGAACACATTTTATGTTAACTTAGACAGATTGCTTTTAAATTTTGCTTCTAAATTAGGCTTCTGGTTTTTGATAGTTTCCATCTAGGTTATAGAAAATCTTATGATAAAAAAGGTTCTAACATTGAGCTCAATAGCTATATACTGATGAAGCTACAAGTAACAGCTTAGAATGATGTGAGTTTTGTAATCTGATTGTAGTATTTCTAATAGATTACTTTAGCTTAGATAAGTATGAAATGGTAATAATATACATGTGATATCTGAAATGTAGCAAGTCCTGCTTTGGTTTTTTTCTACAACTTCCATTTCTCGAGTTCTTGTTATTTGTGGAACTTAAGGTACATAAGAATTCCTGAAAAGTTCAACTGGGAAGATCACATTTCAAGAGACAATCCTGAATGGGAGTGGCAGGTTGCTGTATCAAAACTTTTTGATGAAAAACCTATATGGCCCAGATGGTCATTTCATGAGCGCTTGCTGGATGATGGCCAGCAGGTCTCTGAAAACCAGCTGAAAAGGTCTTTCTATTCCTGTTTTTAAGAATTTTATTCACAACAGAATTTTAAATAATTAGTTGACAAGTTGTTCTCAAAGTTTGTGTTGGTTTACTCTGTTATATTTATATACTTTCTTTGCTTTCTGTTTCCAATGTCATATGTTCTTAAATTCATGTTCATGCTATCTTGTTTGTTCAGGCTTCTTTTTAGAGCTGGATACTACTTTTCTACTGGACCATATGGTCGTTTCTGGATCAGGAAAGGTTATGATCCTCGCACTGATCCTGAGTCACGCATGTAAGAAATTACTCTTACATATGTTGTGTATGCTTGTCTTTCTGTGAGGATATTCTAGTAGTCTGCAAGATGCTTTCTGGTGCACTTAGAAGGCTTCCATATGTTACAACTGTAGGACTATGGTGATATAGCTTTACATTTTTTCACTCTACAAGTGTTTGTCGGTCATTCATAAGTATGGTGTGGTAGATTTGTCGACCCTAAGATTGATTATACCATAATATGTCTTGTCTGTTCATCTTTCCATTGCTTTTATATTATTTTACTTGTGATTTGGCTGATATTCCATGTGGGATCAGAAATTTAATTTAGAACTTTTCTGTGACCAGCCAATGCACATCATTATAAGTAATGTGTAATGTTCTCCTGATTCCTGAGTACAAGCATTTGATTGTTACGAGCATGCTATTGATTCATGGTCTAATTTTTTGACATATTTTGGTTCATTTATTGTGCTGCCTTCTACTATTGTTTTTCAACTACTACACTTTTTTTGCTAATCATTTATAGTTTGTCCCTTCCCCATCTAATTGCATCGTTGCATACTTCAGATGCATACCTATTTGCATATTTGTATCATCTGTTTTCACAAGCATATTGTTTTGTTAATAACTTAATATAATAACAAATTGCAGCTTCAGTTATATACATATTGCAGTATAGAACTTGTTCATTATATTTGACATGAAAACCCTTTTTCTGGTAAATATTTTTATGGTGGATGTTTTTATCATTATGAATTGCTAGCCTTCTTTCACTTGGATTTGTTGAATGAAATAAAAAGACATTTTAATTTTATCCTGAAAATTCATGTGAACTCCAAATTATATATATATTTTTGCAACCTGGTTGAAGTGATATATATATTTCCTTTTAACATGCTCTAAAATGTCTTTAAACAGATTCCAAAAGGTTGATTTCCGAGTACCACCTCAATTAAGAAATCTTGAGGATAAGATTACAAAGACTGAGTGAGTTTTAACTGTTTCCTGTATATCCTAGTTTATAATTAGTAGCTGTATATCATGCTATCTTTTTATACTTTCATTTTGCTTTACAGAAAACAATTATATAATTTCAAACAAGGTACTATCTATCTAATGTTGTAGCATTCAAGTACATTCTGATTAATTTGGTGATGGTGAAGATGGGTAAATTGTGATTTAACAAAATGAGATTTCTAGCTATTTTCTATATGGAGGGTTGAAAATTAAAGTGTATACAAAAGCATGCATTTATATAGACTCACAAAGGTTACACATCCTTATGTTATTTATCAACCACTGTGTAATGAACTGAATTAAGTTCTGATTCCATCCTTATGTTACTTATCTGAGTAGCAACATTTCTGAAATGTCCTGTAATTCTTTCTGGTTAAGACTTAAGACTGTAAAAATTACAGCAGCCTGATACTTTTCCTGTTCTATTTACAAGAGATTTACCTGTGAAGAGCTTGCTGATATTATATAACCTTAGGATCTCTTTGCAGATTCTCATAGTGACAGGGCAGTGAAAGAATGTATATAATATGGATTCAATACTACTTTGTCAGTAAATGCTTTCAGATTGCTGTCAAACAATTTTTTTAGCTGAGGAATCACGAGTTTGCAGCTTCATGTTGATAGCAAACCACAACATGAAGGCACGTCTAGGGACCTTAACTCGTACAATCTTATGCCACCATAACTTGGGAGATGTCCTTCATATGTAATTTTAAGAGGTTTAAATAATGATTTATTTGTGTAAATATTAATATGCATTTAAAAGGATACATTGATAGTAAGTGTGCTATCTGATGGTAATTGCAAATTTAAGTCAAATATGTTATATATGGTAGCATATATTTGTAAATGATGTTGTGTATGGTTGTACATATAGTCTTATACATGGATGTTGTATAGGTGAACACTAATGATACACATGAAATGAGGTTATCTATAGTATATACACATGAAATACGACTACATTGACTATGAATATCTATGATCGACATCTGTGTATCTAAAAAATATGTGTATATGTTAAGATGTCTTTGATGTTTCTTTTCATATCTTTATGAACAATAGAAACTTGAATTGTTGTAAACCAACTTTAAAGCGTTTGACTAGGTAAGTGTGAAAGCTAGACTACAGTAACCTCTATCAATATTAACTACTCGCAAAACTTTATATCTGCTAAAATAGTAATGACTTATTCTGTAGTGATATTTTTTTTGTCATCTTTACATGTATCGTATATATTGCAACTTAGACCTATATCTAAAAGATTGTCAAATCTCTTGCCTTAGAAAAGAAGGAAAATTTTATTGGATATCATATAAATGCAAATTTGTGGAAAAATTATTAACTTCTGATAGCTAGATAAGGGAATGACTGGCTGATGTCAAGTTTAATATAATGCTTCAACTGTGTGCTTGATGCCTTGAGTTGGTTAGATTATTGAACAAATAAAATCTCATTTCCTAGATACAAAAGACTTGCAATTTACAAATACTAGCAATACTGGAACCCGTTTCCTTTCTAATTTTCATGGCTGAAGATTACCAAGAGTTCATTGCATTCATCATACTTGTTTGGTTAATTTATTTAATTTGATGAAACATCTTTTTCTTTGATTCTAATTAGCTAAGCTTGAATGTGTTCCAGTTCTTATAACTTCTGCTCCTCGTACTGCTTTGTTTTTCCAACAGGTTAAAGCAGACTCAGAAGGAGCTCTGCCACTTTAAAGTATGGCCGTCTAAGAGTTTTATTTGCTTACAACTTTTTGAACTAGATGATGACTTTATTCAGCAAGAAATTAGAAAACCTACGAGGCAGACAGCCTGTTCAGTAAGTTCTGGCATTTTTCATGTTGAGTGGTTATCTGTTTGTACACGCTGATGGCTGTGAATTTATTATTCTTCAAAGAGCTGTAATTTGGTGGTACTTTAGATCAAGGTCCGTAAAACCGTACCATACCGGAGTTTCGATCTGGTCTCGGTATGGTACGGTATGGGTGTACCGAGCAGTACACCCCATATGTATCGAGCACTGTAGCAGTGCTACAGTGCACTGTTTGCACTGCTGTACTGCTACAGTGCTACAGTGCATTGCTACAGTGCACTGTTTCACTGTACCGGTCATACCTTCAGTAAGTTCTGGCATTTTTCATGTTGAGTGGTTATCTGTTTGTACACGCTGATGGCTGTGAATTTATTATTCTTCAAAGAGCTGTAATTTGGTGGTACTTTAGATTTAAATTGATTCAGTTCATCCTGTTTAATGCTGGCTCATACTAAGAGAATCAGATCATCTTGATTGAGCATGATGTTATTATATACGCTTATCTAAATATATAGTTTGTGATTTTGTGACATTCAACTACTTGTATTTAATGTCAGTAGGGACCTGTCAAATTGCTGTCACGATTTCAATTTAAATTATCAATGGTTTTTGTTATTAGATTCCATGTCCTTGTAGGTATTTGTAGTTGAACTCCCATATTTTCAATTTTTCTTTCACAACACATGATGCTAGTAGAGTTGCAGTCAACATAAGTTGGTAAATGATAATACATGGGCTATGTTTTCTAGTTAGGGAAAGATGCTGCCTCTTCATCTGTGTCATAGCATCCTATCCAGCTAACTATGCCATCTGGCACCTGGAAAAAATCAATTTTTGGTTTTGACGTATGGGCATACACATGCGGGGTTTTGGGACTGGTAATGTATGCAGCCTTACCTCTGAATATAGAGAGGTTACCGTTGTACCAAGGCCCACCCTCGCCTTTTTGATATATGAATAGACATGATAATCTGTTGTCCACTTTTGTAATTCATTCACTGTAAAGGCTGGTGTTGCTTCTAGTGGTCATACATCTTGTTTGTGTCAAAATTGAGAATTTAGCATCTCAAATACTGCATTTTTTTTTGGAACCTTTTTGCCATGCATAATCACCTAACTAATTTGTTTGTAGCACACAACAGGTTGGTTCTCTGGGGCCATTCTTAGAACCCTGAGATTGCATGTGAGTATTAGGTTTCTGTCACTATATCCTAATGATGCTGCAAAGCAGCTGACAAATTATACCCGTGAGCTCTTTGAGAGGTCCAAGAAAAATGGAGCCTTAAGCAGACTTCAAAAATCTGAAAAGGAAGATCAACTTGTAAACAGAGGTTGTTTTCATAACCTTCCATCGTATTGAGACCTTACCTAGCTGATCATAGCAATGCAGATATATGCCATATTTTACTGATTTGTGATGGAACATTGGATCCTAATTTGTTATCTGCAGATGCTATTTGTTCTGCTGAGGTGACGTCTATTCAATCTAATGAACATGGACATATGGATCAAGACAGGACAGATACTTGTGAGATTGAGGATGAAGAAGAGGAAGAGGAATTGGATGGATATGAATCCCCACCTGTAATATATTAAGTCTTAACTTATTTATTCTCTGTAAATTTCTCTTTGGCCTTAGTTTGTCAATTAACTTTGGCTTGTCTTTTCCCTCTGTAGGCATGCGAAGATGGGTTTTTTCCTGATGGTGGTACCTCCTGTATCCTTCAAGCTCTTTTGTACCTCACATATAGAATCATTTTACCTGACCAAAGTTTTTTAACAACCTTTTTTATTATTCCAGTAGAATAATGTTTGTCGATGAGAGTTGAACTAGATGTGGTTTATGCTTCAATCTTTTCTTTCTAATGTAGATCAATGCTTGCATATTTCTATGATCATGTTACGTGTCCCTACATGACAAGGGTTAGATAGCACTGCTAGTTACGTGTTGTTAGATCTGAAACTATATTTGTAGATAAGGCATAACCAGCTTATATAAACACTACACGTCTATATTTGCAGCATCATCTCAATTGATTGGTATGCCATGAGCAAAATTTCACGATGCTTACTAAGATGCAGTTTGTGATTGGATTGAGTCACATGTGCAACATATGACCGGCATGGTTCTAAATTGAAAGTACCACGATAACTATGTCATAATTTGGGATTTCTTCTCTGCCGTCATGCTGTCTCCTTAAAGCTATTTATGGTGCAGATGAATTGTTATATTATGGATATAATTGCATTGATTTCTGTCACAACTGATCTCATCTAGTATGTTATCCGAAGCCTCATCTTAAACCATTCTGCGGCACCAGTCACATTTCTGAATTTAGAAAATCAAGTTACTTTCAATTGTGTTTTTGTAGTGTTGAAAACGAGATGGACAAATTCATTAGATGTAATAAATAAACTTAGGCAAATATAATCCTGTGCTTTTTATGGACCTTGTTGTGTGGTTATACAAACATATTTTATACTTAAAATGAACTGCCATTCGAAGATATGAAAAAATATCAGGTTTATGATTCAGTTCATTTTTTCATATGTATGACATGCTAATATATAAGTGTATGTACATGTCTTCCTTTACTTGGTGTTCTGCGAGCACAAAAAATGATGTTTTCTTGTGCGATGTTGTAATGTTTCTACTGCTTTGGCATCTTTATAAAGCAGATTATGAGGATAAGGAATTTCCTATATATGAAGCAGATAACCTGGGAGAGCAGATATCGAATGATTACCTGGAGGAGCTCCTACGGGGATTCCCATTTAACAAAGAATCCAAGGATCGGCGACCTGATGATGCCGCAGGTGCCGGCGACAGTGATGGTGAATACCAGATCTTCGAACAAGACAGTGATGACAATGAAAATTTCATCGATGATGATGAGGGTTTCTCTTAACACCATCAAGTAAGCAGGTGTCAGCACATGTAGATCCATGTAGTTCTTTGAATGAACTTATTCTAGGCTTTCCAAAATGACTGATATATTTGGGCTAGCTGTCTTTGTTGCTTTATTGGAGAGTAATTATTATTTGCTATGCCCATGTTTAAAACTTTTCAATGTTGAAGTTAATGTTATGACTTTGTGCCCTGAAATCAAAGACAACATTCTTGAAAGGTTGAATGAAACATGGAGTGGGTGCTGTGAAAAGTTATAAAGTGATACAAAAGGTTTTTGTCTTATAAAATACTAGTAATCTTGATGTAGCAGCAATTAGTGTAATAGTTATCTTGTGGCATTTCTTGAGCAGCCCTTTTAAGTGATTGTGCAAGTGATGCTAGTATTGTTTGTGTCACTTGAACCAACATAAAATTTCTTATCTGGTTTAATAAACTAGAATTACGTACTAACAAATTAGTGCATCCAAAATGGTTATAACTGTATTTGTGGCAAAAGACCATGAACCTTTTTGAAGTTGCCATGTCTCCTTAGCATTACTACTGAATCACCTAAAAATCTTACATCAATTCAAAAATTTTAAATCAAACACCAACGAACTTTTCTTCTTTATATTATTCTATTTTATTCTATTTGAAGAACATAGTAGACAAAAACACTGATTATTATTAGAAGTTCTCATCATCATTATTATAATCATTATTGTTATTAGTAGTAGTAGTAGAATATTTTTTTTAAAAAAAATAATTTTAAGAAATTCTTATAGAGCATCTTCATTTTCAAAAAATTTCACCAATACCCTTTCTTAGATACAAAGATCATTTTGCACTTGCTTCCATCAAACGCACCATTGGCTCAAACTTTGCTCTCGTCGAATCTATCTTTATCTCAATGAACCCTCATTAGCTCTTATCAAACTCGTTTTTGTCTACACAAACCTTCATTTGTCCTTGTTGGACTTGCCCCTACCTCTATAAACCTTCATTGGTCGATGATTGTGCATCTTATCCTCCTCATCCTTGTTCGTGACACAAGTGACCAACAACCGAGGTGTGGGTAATCAAGAGCCTATACGGAAAAGGCGGCTAGGGGTTTACCTTGTCACAAACTTAGTTAGAATTGTTTAAGTCAAAAAATATTTACGTTATATATCCTTAAAGGGTCAACTTAGTTGCAACCTTGCTTAGGTCCCAAAGAAATTATAAAGAGAAAATTGATTAGTTCATAAACAATCGATGAACAAGTCTCGACGTCCTTCGCTTAGTGTATAAGAGAGAAATGGGAAGATAAGAATTTTAGAAAGCAAATAAATAGTCTTAAGTCCACAAACGACTACTCACCGGGTGTTGGGTGCATTAGCAAGTTTTCGTAGACTTGATGCATGAACTTATTAATCTAATCAATATCCAACACTACACCAAACCTCCATCTAGCCTTATACCACTTGGGGGTTCTAGGGTACTATGATGGCTGACGTTTTACTTTACATCACAGCATACAAAAAATAGATTGTGACATGCAAAAACTGAATCATTCTGGAGCAATTTTGCTCATTCTGATAAGAGATAGCTCTACAATTGTGTAAACTGTTCTTGCTTATAATTTTCAAGCAAAAATACACACAAACAAGTCAAAACATGTTTCCAAACAAACAAAAACGACAAATGATCCATTGACGAAGGTGTTACGGGTGCACAATGATCATCCATGACAACTTGAGCAAAGACGGGCAAGCGACAAAAGTGCAAGTGGCTAGGGCTCGACCAATGACATAGGCAATCAACGACGAGGGTGACCAAGGAAAAAATCATCATTTATAAAGAAAAAAGACTCTACAATTTTTTTTGAAAATGAGGATACTTTAAAAAAAATTATCAAAATTAAATATATTTTTTAGAAATTTGCTATCAGGATCATCATTATGATTATAATTATTATTGGCCAAAGATAAAATCATCATTTACGGAGAAAAAACCTATAATTTTTTTTTGAAAATGAGGATACTTTCTAAAAATTTCTCAAAATTAAATATATTTTTTAGGAATTTGCTATCATCATCATCATTTGATAATAATAATAATAATAATAATAATAATAATAATAATAATAATAATAATAATAATAATAATAATAATAATAATAATAATAATAATAATAATAATAATAATAATAATAATAATAATAATAATAATAATAATAATAATAATTATTATTATTATTATTATTATGCCCCTACCCCTGGTTGGCAGTGGCCACCTTCACAGTCTCTTCCCCTCGGGATTCCAATCCTGCCCACCAAATGATCAAAGAAGACAGTCAACGCGTCCACTGCACCAACAGCTGGAGAACGAACACCTCTGTCTCAAGCGCGTCCAATAAAGAACTGCATGGAGCATACTAATTAAGCTGCGTTACTCGCTGGCACTGCACCAACTTTAAGCAACACATCCCCATTGGACGTGCAATTGCAAGCTGGCCATGCGAAACCCCTCACCACCTTCTTTCCACATGCACTCTCCAGTCCATTGCCAACCTTATACCATGGCTTTCTCTTTCCTCTTCTCTTCCCCCTTTATAAACAGCTCCAAACCTCACTCATCCCATCACCCACTCTCCACTTCTCTTGCTTACTGCTGCTACTTGTGCTGCTCACAATGGCGATGCGGTTTCTGCTGATAGCTTCCTCTTTGCTGGCCATCGCCGCCGCCGGCAACTTCGACCAGGAGTTCGACATCACCTGGGGCGACGGCCACGCCAAGGTCCTCGAGAGCGGCCAGCTCCTCACCCTCACCCTCGACAAGGCCTCGGGCTCGGGATTCCAGTCGAAGAACGAGTACCTCTTCGGCAAGATCGACATGCAGATCAAGCTCGTTCCCGGGAACTCCGCCGGCACCGTCACTGCCTACTATGTATGCCCCCTCCTTGCCCTTCTCATCGTACATTCTCTTCTTCCTTTGTTCTGAATCTTCTGCAACTAAGTGTTCGACGCCGTGTCGCTTGATGCCTGCAGTTGTCCTCGCAAGGGCCGACGCATGACGAGATCGACTTCGAGTTCCTCGGAAATGTCAGCGGAGATCCCTACACCCTCCACACCAACGTGTTCGCCCAAGGGAAGGGGAACAGGGAGATGCAGTTCAAGCTCTGGTTTGATCCCACCGCGGACTTCCACACCTACACCATCCTCTGGAACCCTAGCCATATCATGTGAGTACCCCGCCGGTCCATGCTTTGCCCAGCTTCGTTCCGGTACGCCGTCGATGACGATCTCACACTCTGTCGCCTCCTCTGCAGCTTCATGGTCGACCGCACCCCGATCAGAGACTTCAAGAACCTGGAATCGAGGGGCGTCGCGTTCCCCAAGAACCAGCCCATGAGGATCTACTCCAGCCTCTGGAACGCGGACGACTGGGCTACCAGAGGCGGCCTGGTCAAGACCGACTGGTCGCAGGCGCCGTTCACGGCCTCGTATAGAAGCTTCAGGGCCGACACTGTCCCCAGCAGCAGCGGGTGGTGGAGCCAAGAGCTGGACACCACAGGCCAAGAGAAGATGAAGTGGGTGCAGAAGAACTACATGATCTACAACTACTGCAGCGACCTCAAGAGGTTCCCACAGGGCCTGCCTACAGAGTGCTCCTTTGCCTGACAGAAAAGAAAGAGAACAAATCTTGTTATTCTTTGATTCATTTAATTCATATGTTGGCTGCTGAAAGTATTCTGCTTGATACTACAAATTCAGAAGAAAACTACTACCTTACATGCTCCAGCACAGCTGCTATTATTTAATTTTTTTCATCATGAATTTGACACTTAATTAATATGAATACTATATGTTAGTACTAAAAAAAAAGATCATTTTTAACATTTAACTTTTGATAGACAAATCATTTCATCTCGATGAACAACAAATCAGCTAGAGCACAAATGAAGATTTTGAGAAGACCATGGTTATCTGAAGACACTCAAAACAAATGCTCATCACTTCAGATCCCTAGTTCATACCTATAATGAAGGAAAATTTTTCTGAAAATATTCATATTGGAAGCAAGTTATCCATTGCCATTACATCTAAACAATCTTTTCAGATTAAAACCAGATAAACTTTTGGTTCTAATGTGTTGGACAGGATTGCACTCTTCAGTAACATCTTACCTTCACCATATAAAACACCTTAAGCACCATCTAAATGTGCATGATTTTGGATGACATCCACCTTTTCCTGAAGTAACAATATATGGTATAAATCTAGCTGGCTGTAGTCGATGGAACTAACTGTTATCACTGATATGAAATTTGCAATGAATTGTCCATAAAGAACTTTGGAGGACTTGTATCAAGGCCTCTTTAGGTCAATCTCTTCTTATGAGCAGCAAAAGTGAGATGAATATGAAGATCAAGAAAGGTTGATTAGCTGTACATTGTCGATGATAGCACAGGTTTGGATCTGAAATCTAAATATTAATACAAGGCTTTAAAAATGGAGGACATCTTCCTCCAAAGGAATTTGTTTTTGCCCGCACTATCTGAAGCACAAATAGAGATTTTGAGAACAACATTCATTATTACCTGAAGGCACTCGAAACAAATGCTCATCGCTTCAGATCCCTAGTTCATATCTAACAATGAGGAAAGAATTTCTGAAAATATTCATTTTGGAACAAGTTATCCATTGCCATTACATCTAAAAAATCCCTTCAAATTTAATCTAGATAAAATTTTGGATCTAATATCTTGGACAGGAATGCACTCTTCATCAACATCTTTCTTTCACCAAATAAAAGGCTTTAAACACCATCAAAATGCATATGATTGTGTGCATCCACCTTTTCTTCAAGTAATAACATATGGTATAATCTAGTTGGCTCTAGACAATGGAACTATCTTTTTTATCACCGATCCAAAATTTGCCATCAAATGTCCTTAAAGAACTTTGGAGAAATTGTATCACTAGGCCTATATAGGCCAATCGGTCCTATGGGCAGCGGAGATGAGAAGAACACCAAGATCGAAGAAGCTTGGGGCAGCGGAGATGAGAAGAATACCCAAGATTGAAGAAGCTTGATTAGCTGTAGCTGTCAATGACAGCACAGATTTGGAGTTCACTTATCGTTATTCTTGCTTCCTACTCTTGTTGAGAACCTATATCAGAAAAGTTCCAACATGAATTGACCTTTATACTAGGTTGAGCAACAAGGCAATGCCAATTAGGAAAATAAGGATAATACAAAAGGCATTAGCAGATTGAAATATCAATAGTAATATGAACTTCTAAAAACAGATAACGACGTCTTCCTGCATCAATTTGAATGTCAGAAGCAGCTTGCTTGTCTACAGGCATCAAGCAGTGTGTTATACTAACATGTTCTACACATACATGATGCATTTTTTCCCTTGATTTAGGTAGTGCAAAGGAAAGAAAAATTGTCATCCAGCAATAATCAAGACTATGATGAAAATGATGTCCGAGAGAGGTAGTAAATTTGTTACTTGTCCATTGCATGCAGAAATCTAATTAAAGTTCAGAGTAATAAAACAAAAAGATAGTGGGATAAATGTTCTATATGGTAACAGTTACATATATACAGACTCACATCTTTAATGTTACTAGCAATGAGCAATTTCCAAAGCACGAATCAGAACCATATTCGATACTCCTTGTCTCTAAATGATATCTCTGAAAACCTTTAATAGCACTATCTCCATGGTCAGATTTCCCTAACGATGTGATATGAACTTGGGAATCACATGAAGCAACCAAGATTGTTCTTGATATAATTGTCAGATCATCGAAACAAGATCTTTAACGACAATTATGCAAGTAGAAACGAATTGCAAGAAGTGGTCGAGGGTAAGATTAGATACGCGAAACTGGAACCATCATTCCATTAGGTTAAGCAAGCAAAAGAAATCGAATCAAGAAACCTGCGGCGGCGAGGGACTCCACTTGATAGGAGGGGCACGGTGGGCGATTGGGGATTGCGGCTGTGAATGGACCTGTTGTTGGAAGATCTTAAGAAGGATCGGAGGCCACGGAAGGGGAGGGGCAAGACATGATCGAGGGTAATTTTAGATACTCGAAACTGAAATCATCATTCCATTAACAGCGGAGGAACAGTATCGAATCAAAGAAAAAGAGCGCGGAGGAACAGTATCGAATCAAGAAACCTGCGGCGGCGAGGGACTCCACTTGGTCAGCGAGGCACGTTGGGCGATCGGGGATTGTGGCAGTGAAAAGACCTGTTGTTGGAAGATCTCAAGAGGGATCGGAGGCGACGAGGGGGAGGGGCGGGCGGTGGAAGGTTGAGCCCGTGGTTATGGTCACCGCTTCTTCTCATAGCATTTTTTAAAGGAATAAAATAATAATCAATGAGAATAAATAAAAAATAAAGGCACAAAAATATAAAATGGATAAGAAGAAATGAGGATAATTTAATATTTTAATTGAATAATATATGCCAATAAACCTGTATAAAATGCCTTTTAATCCTCCTATGTATACAATTAAGCATTGCGTCGGAGATTTATACTAACTCATGGAATAGCCCACACAACCCGGTGGGCCCCAAATAAAGTTTATAAACCTAATCCTAGCACAAGTGTTTTACCAACGTTGCACCTTTCTTGGAGATGGGCCCCACTGTTGTTACCTCCAATCACAAGGTAGGTACTTGTAAGGAAGAGTAACGTTATAACAGCATTTTCCAAAACATAACTCGAGGCGGTACGCTCACCGGTTAGCATTACTTGTTGCTTTCTTCCCCCTTATGGTTTCGATCAAGCGCCTAGGGTTTGAGATCGAGGGTTCCTCAACCGGTGGCGCCCATGGACGCCTCCCTCTCCGGGGCGGTCATCGCGAAGCGCCTCGCGTCCTGCAATAGAACCGCCCGCGACCGCGCCGTTCGCGCGCTCTCCTCGTGGCTCTGCCGCCAGACCGACGATGCCGTCTCCGACGCCGACCTCGCCAAGATCTGGAAGGGTCTCTTCTACTGCGTCTGGCACGCCGACAAGCTCCCCGTCCAAGTCGACCTTGCCGGCCGTCTTGCCGCTCTCCTCGAGTCCCTTGCCGCGCCCCTCGCTGCACGGTACTTTGAGGCCTTCCTCGTCACCATCCGTCGTGAGTGGGGCGGCATCGACTTTCTCCGCCTCGACAAGTTCTACCTACTCATCCGGAAGTTCCTCCGCCATGCCTTCCTCCTGTTGAGGAAGAACGCGTGGAATCCGGACCTCGTGGCCCGGATGATCGGCATCCTTTCAGAAAAATCGCTCCTTGCGATGGATAGGTACCCGGCCAATGGCGTTAACTATCACGTCACCGAGGTCTTCTTGGATGAGATTAAAGATCTCCTTCCGCTCGCTTTGGAGACTCTGGATTCGATGCTGAAGCCCTTCATTTTGGTGATGGGGAAATCTACTGATAAGGTGCTTGTGAATAAGATCAAGGTGAATATTTTTGACCGATTGCTCGACAATGGAAGGAAGCTGTTGAATGTTGAGAAGGCTGGAAATCAGGTAGACTTGGGCAGTGAAGTCGACAGACTTGGAAAACTTGCTTTGTTGCTACAATTTGCAAAGATGTTCTTCGATTCAGCTTCAGCTTCAGAGACTCTTCAGGGGAATCGGAAAATCTTATTTTGTTTGCATGAAGATTTTCTCAAGTTGGAGAACGATTTACAAAAATCTGGAATTCATATCTCAGCCCAGCAGTTGGAAAATGGGAGCTCAGGAAATATGAGTGGTGTAGTGATTTCAGAAAGCACTGAGCAGATTGAGGTGAACAATGGAGTTGTTGATGGTGGCTCAGATGATAAGCCCATTAAGAAGCTGAAGAAATTAAAGGAAGCTTCAGACGGAATCAAGAAGAAGAAGAAGAAGAGTAAGACTGGAAAAAAGAAAAAGTCTATGGATTCAATTATGAACCGTAAGATTGTCGAGATCGCAAGTGAGGTTAACGATGTTGTTAATAGTACAAGTTTGAAGGAGGATATGGTGGAAACCCAACAGTTGATTGATTTCAATGAATGCATGATCTCTAATCTTCAAAGACAATTTGAGAACGCTGCTGTTGAAGCAGGTATGGCCAATGATGGTGATCAGTTTAGTGTGCTGCCGGCAACAGCTTCTGCTGTTCCTTCTCTAAAGAAGAGGAAAAGAGCGAAGAGTGCAGATGCGAACGCCAGTGAGAGTGGGAATACTGATAATGGGACTGTTGGAAAGAGTGGTGAGAAAAGTGTTAAGAAGGTCAGATTTTCAATGAAGAGTAACCTGGTCTGGAAGCCAAATAATCCGTTGCCTCCACAGAGCTTGAGATTGCCACCATCTGTTACTCCAAAAGGTAGTGCACTTAAGAAGGGAGTTCCACCTGGACCCATCAGGGAAACCCCTCCCTTGATTAAAAAGATTAAGGTGAAATCAAGCTCTATGAAGAAGAGCAAGAAGGGAGTTAAGAGTCCTTCTTCAGCCATGAAACGCCTTAGAAAGCTGCAGAGCCTTTCTGTGTAGAGCAGCATGATTTGTGGTTATGGTTTGTGCTTTGGGTTTGAATTTTATCTCTGCTGCTGTTTCTTTTATCTTCGGAGTTTAGCTCTACAGTATGGTGCTGCTTCTTGTCATCATTTGGGTTTTGAGTGTTGGATGGATATCAACTATAAATTGTTGATTACACATGTAGCAAGCCACAAGCTGCTATTTTGAATATTGTACTGTTAGCATGCCTTGTTAGCAAGCTTCACGGTGAAAAATTCATGAGCTAGGTATTAAGGCCATTCCCATTTTCTTGTTCATCTATCCCAATTTATGCTGAAAATATCTGAGTATCTATTTCAGTGTCTAATTGAAGATGTTCGAGTTACCCATTAATCAACCTTTTTGTCAAATTTTATTCATTGGAAACATGCAATCCTTCGGCGTTGGCCTTCATTTACATAACTTGATGCAAATTATTATGTTTGATGATATGTAATATAGTCAGGAACCATTTTTGTGGTATTTAAGCTGATGATGTTGCAGCCATTACCAGCTTCATATGGTTAAAAAAAGTTTTGATCATTGCTTTTGCAATTTAAGGAAATAGATATTGTGGTTGTGATTCTACCTACTACTTTTGACATTATTTTTTTGCTATGCTCAGTTAGGTATGACTGCAACAATGTTACTTTATTATTTCAACTGTGCCACATTCAGATAGGAACTTCCAAGTGGAACCAAATCCATCACCTTAAGTCTCCAAATCTGTCATTGCATGATTACTAACCTGAAGCAAATAGTCCACAGATAACAAGTGCAGTATGCTCCTCTAACTTGTTCATAGTTTCCAACCCTAGATCTTCTTCCAATCTTCCCACTAAATTGATATCATTGTCTTTAAGTTGCTCTTGAGTACTATGCTGCCATTTTGTATCCTAGATTCTGTGAATTTAGAATATATTCTTCTCTCTATAGAAAAGTCATATAGATAAGAATATTGGTTGGTGTATGAGGCCATAAATATTCTTATCCATATGCATGATTAGATTCTGCATCATGCACCAATTTAAGAATTATTTGTCCCCAATTATTGTTTCTTCCAAATGATTGAGTATGGTGAATTCCTCTTGAGGATTCCTTCATACTTTTTAGTCATCTGGAGACTGGACCACCTGAATGCATGCATTCTAAAGTTCATCCTTGATCATTAGCCTCCACTCATAGACTCCATAGTATTAAAATTGCTAGTTAGATTGTCCATTGATGCTTTGCTCTAATTCATCTTTGCTAATGAACCCTAAAGGTGCAATTGCAGATATGAATGGAAATGTTTTTTGTTCACAAAAACGCAGCAACAGTTTCATCAGTGTGCTGATATTGCTAATTTGATGCCAATATGATGCTAATAGGCCCCCATCATGTCATCATTACACAGGTGTGAGCACATTAATGATTTTTGTATGTACATCTGTAGCAGCAGGAATCTATGAAATCAAGGTAAAGAAAAAACTAAGATTTCTGCCAAATTCTTGTCTAGTTATAGATTCCATTAGACATGGGAATCTGATTTTGGTTGGATTCAGAAGTGATTGAAGATTTGGAATATTGTTGCGTGTGATATGATATTGTTGGAGATTATCAATGTGATGTGAAATATATAACAACATATTATATAAGGAACAGTGCTGTGACACCAAACTTAAGATACATCTTACTCATCTATCAAATGAAGCTTTCTTCTTGTCAAAATCTTCATCCAATCCATCAAATCATCATTCCACTGCATCATATATATATATATATATATATATATATATATATATATATATATCCTCTAAAATCTCCATAATAGACTTGTTTCCTCCTCTTGCCTATATATGTACACACTTCTCTCACCATTTCTATGCATAAGCACAAGTGCTCTGTTCTTAGTCACAAGCTTGCTCGCTTGAGGGCATGGCCTCCTTTGCTTCCTGTAACAAAACTGACCTCTTTCTCTTGCTTGCATTGCTCTCTGCTTCTGCAAGTGCTGCTGCATCAGCTGCAAGTTTCTACCGGGACGTAGACATCACTTGGGGCGACGGCCGTGCCAAAGTCCTAGACAACGGGCGGCTCCTCACGCTCTCGCTCGACCAGTCCTCCGGCTCTGGTTTCCAGTCGAAGAACCGATACGTATATGGGAGGTTCGATGTGCAGCTCAAGCTCGTTCCGGGGAACTCCGCAGGAACAGTCACCACCTTCTATGTACGCACCTCTCTCTCTCTCTCTCTCTCTCTTCGTGTTTGTTGCTGTACTGAGACGACGGAGTTGCCGCATTGAAGCTGTCGTCGGAAGGGGTAATGCACGACGAGATCGACTTGGAGTTCCTCGGTAACCTCAGCGGAGACCCCTACGTCCTCCACACCAATGTGTTCAGCCAAGGGAAGGGGAACAGGGAGCAGCAGTTCTTCCTCTGGTTTGATCCCACCAAGAACTTCCACACCTACTCCGTCTTATGGAATCCTAAACACATCGTGTGAGTAATCGTGTACTGATCAACATGTCCTAATCTTTCATTTGGGCTAAGCATTTCCTGATGCTGCAGCTTCTACGTGGATGGCACGCCGATCAGGGAGTTCAAGAACAGGGAGTCGATGGGCGTGCCGTACCCGACGAACCAAGCCATGAGAATCTACTCGAGCCTGTGGGACGCAGACGACTGGGCCACCCGAGGTGGGCTGGTGAAGACGGACTGGTCCAAGGCGCCATTCACTGCTGCCTTCAGGAGCTTTGACGCCGATGGCTGCCTCTGGTCTTCCGGAGCTTCCTCCTGCTCCTCCGGCGGCAGCTCCTGGATGTGGCAGGAGTTGGATGCTACCAGCTTGAAGAAGATGAGGTGGGTGCAGCACAACTACATGATCTACGACTACTGCACTGACGCAAAGAGGTTCCCTCGGGGGCTGCCCCTCGAGTGCTCTGCCAGGCCATGATCATTGTTGGTGGTAGATAATGACACCATTTGAAGTCAGCATGCGTTGCTTGTCCATGTATTGTTCATGTATATGATGAAATGCTTTGACATTGTAAGAATAAATAGCAGATCCAGTATTGTCATTTTCACAAACGCCTCAATGGCTTCTAGAGTTGACTTTGTTTCTAACTAAGATGGAGAAATTCCTATGCCAAATCTATTCTTTCTCTCCAAAAATGTAGGTCTCACTGGAGCTGAAGATGGTGGAGTCCTGCATGTCAACATGGCAACTATTTCTGACATTGGAGGCCTCAAGCTTGGAAGTGGCTGAAGGCACAGCAAAGCAACATGGCAGACTTGTAGCACATCTTTTTCCAGGGCACCTTCTTCTAACAACCTGGAATCCACAAGGTCTGTCATCTTTGATCTCTCATATAACCTCCATGCCTGTAATACATACATGATCAGCATTTCTTCCTGTGTAGATGCAGATATGAAGAACACATGACGGCAGGGATTTACATATTCAGGTAGATACTGCATCTCATTTGGAAGAGAAAGATCTGTGTTCTTTCTGCAGCTAATGATCTCAAGCACCAGAACTCCAAAGCTATAGATGTCAGCTTTTTCCGACAACTCTCCTCTCAAAGCATATTCAGGTGCAGAATAGCCTCTGAAATGTAGTATGAACTCAATTCTCAGCATGAATGAATTGCAGAAGTGCAGATATAATATCCAATTTTGCACTTGTTATGATATCAACAGCTCATGATCAACTTACAGAGTTCCTGCGAATCTGGTGCTGAGATATGCTTCGTCTTCGGGGAAGAACCTGGCCAGGCCAAAGTCACTGATCTTAGGTTGGAATTTGTCATCAAGGAGGATGTTGCTGGCCTTGATATCTCTATGAACAATCCTCAAGTTTGAGTCCTCATGCAGGTACTGCAATCCTCGAGCGACCCCGATAATGATCTGGAATCTAGTCTTCCAGTTTAAAGATGTCTCACTCTTTCCTGTTCCTTGCAATTGTTAGAAGAGAAAAATCTAATTCACAGCAACATGAAGTGATGGTTTCCTCAAAGAAAAGATGAACATGTCAAAGACAACAACAAGAAAAGATTGAGACAAAATCGAGCACGATACGATGTAGCAGATTGAAACACAGACCAGAGAATATGCTGTTCAAGCTTCCATTTGTCATGCATTCATATACCAGCAGCCTTTCTGCACCTTCCGAGCAGCATCCAATCAGGTGAACAAGATTCTTGTGCTGGATGTTGGTTAACATCCTTACCTCAGCAAGAAACTCTCTCTCCCCTTGCTGAGATTTGCCAACCGAGAGCTGCTTCACTGCAATTATTCTTCCATCATCTAATGTTCCCTGTTAGAAGATCATTTGCAGCTGTTATAATTGAAATCAAGTAAGCATTCTCCTCTACTAATCATCACCTTATAGACTGGGCCAAATCCTCCTCCACCAAGCTGGTTCTTTCGGTGGAAATCTCTTGTTGCTTTCTTCAGAGTTCGATAGTCAAAATAAGAAATGGTTCGAAGATTACCGCTGAAATGATCTGGAAATACAGACATGAGAAGGCTTAAAATATGATTCTTGTTTTGTTCATACAGTGAATTGTTACCTGCAGGGCTTTTGGTAGAATTGGGAGTCGTCCATGTAGTCTTTGGTTTTCTGGATTTCCAGCAGAGCGCCAACAGAACTAAAACGACGATAAGAATTGCAATCACGCCAAATGACATGAGTGATGCTTGAGCAATTGAATGTGCATGTGAGAACTCTGCAAGAAGGTGGTCAGATGATGATGATGACGATGATTGAAGGCTGAGTCATGTTATTTAGTGTGTAGATTATGTTCTGAGTAATATATTTGATGATTGAACGCTACCAATCTTTGGATCACCAGAGATTGCATCATCTTTCATCGAACTGTTATATCGGTGTACTGAAAAAAGTCTGTGTGACTTACCTTGCAATAACCGGCGAGCCATTTCGCGTCCTCTCATGCAGATGAGGTGTTCATCTCTTCCTCGCTACAGAACGAGTGTGTGTGTGTGTGAGAGAGAGAGAGAGAGAGAGAGGTTGTGATATGGTTGGCTCACTTGCACTGATGTGGTCAGCGTCGTGGGGAACGAGGAGGGCCGGCAAGGAAGCTTCGTTGTGTAGCGCAGCGCGGCGAGTTCTCCCATGACGCCTTCGCTTCATCTTCTCCCACTGAAATCGGTATATATATATAATTCCGGCCCCTCTACTGCTTTTACATGGCTTCTGCCCTACTGCAAGGCCTTGTCATTGTTTATGGTATTAAGGTGGGGCACGTGAAAGGGGGCTAAGCAGAACGGTGCCTATGAGAGTTATCCTTACCACATTATTCTCACTCTTGCTCCCGCAGTGCCACAAATGATCGTCATACATCCACAAATGATTGTTCATAATGTGTTTTGTTTTATTTTTATATATATTTTTCTTGAAAACTATGAGTAGAAATAGTTTATTGAGATGTAAAGTGATTGTTAAACACAATAGATAAAACTATCCTAAAATGATCGAGCAAAATGTTAGTTATGTTAACACCCCAAAATCATCAAGGTAGCACAGGATTAGATGAGGGTTTAGGATAATGTTAGACATAGATTGGATTTATAAGTTCTCACATAAAACTTATGGGAACTTACCAATGCACCCAACTCTTAGTAGCAATCGTTTGAGAGCTCGTTATTGTTTATTTGTCTTCTAAAGTCTTTGCATTATCCTTCCTCTCTTCTTTCTCTTACACATTTTGTGTTTACTGAATTACTTGTAAATATGTCCTCTTCGTGAAATGTTGAGACTTATCTATCGCTCAATATTAAACTAATCAATTTATTCTTTTATAGGTCCCTTGGACTTAAGCGAAGTTACAATTAGGCTAATCCTTTATAGATGGATAATGCAATAATGTCTTATGACTTAGGTAATTTCAACTAAGTTGACATCTTGTTATAGCAAAACATCGTGGCGAATTAAAAAAGATAGAACAAATCGGACCGTTGTGCTAAGTAGTTGTAGGTGGATTGCAAGTGCAAACTTGTTGTTAAGTTGTTAGAGTCGCTCCAGAGGAACGCAACAATAAAAATGAGGAGTAAGAAGTCAACTATTTTCTATAAGCAGAGGAAGCACAATCCGGAGCAACAACTAGGAAGAGAAGCCATAAGGACAAACTTACAACTGCGGAAACCCACCTGAACATTCTTGAAGTAAGTCTAGAGGAACTCTACCAAGGCCAATAAAGACTTCTTGGGATAGAAAATTCATAAAAAGGAGCAGAATTTCAGATTGGTGAGGTTGAGTCATGAGTAGATTGATTAACAAAAGACACCAAAGATTTCATGCAGTCATAGTGGAACTCACATCTAGGATTGCATTACTCACAATGGCTCTTAATGTAGGAGAAAGCAATACTCGCGTTGCTCTACCATAAAACTTGAGAGCACTCGACCTATATTGTTATGGAGGTGTTAGGAATGTGAAGGAACTTGATAATTTTATGTTCAATATAGAATAATATTTTCGAGCTACAAGGCCCGATTATAAAGAAACAAAAATTTCAATAGCAACCGTATATATAAACGAGGATACAAAACTTTCATGGTGAATATGTTGGAAATAAATCCAATAAGGTCAATGTCAAGTGGACATATGGAAAGACTTGAAGCAGGAGTTAGAACTCAGTTCTTACCCGAGAATATTGAGTTTGCTATAAAAAAGAAGTTGAGACAACTCAACCAAAAAAAACACTTTCATTCAGGACTACATAAAATAATTTTTAATATTGATATTAGACATATAAAATATATCCGAGAAGGATAAGCTATTCGGCTTTCTCAATAGCTTGAAGTTGTTGACACAATAAGAATTACATCGAAGGAATGCTACCAATGTGCTTAGGGAAACCGTAGTTGCGGAAAGGTTTATCGGCTTTGTTTCCTTAAAGGACTAAGGAAAGAAGAAATAATCTTTCGTAAATCACTCATCTAAGTTTTACAATCAAATAAAAGAAAAAGAGTTCCCACAATAGGTCGAGTTCAAAAGGCAAAGCCCCAAAACCCGATAGATGCTTTTTATGCGAATGATCGAACATAGCAAGAAAGTACTCACAAAACCAAGTACTCAATATGTTAACACCAATCCACCCCTAGATTAAACAAGGGCAAAGTTGTTATCCTTAGTTCAAGTAGTTAGGAAGCCAACAAAAATAATAATGAGTCATAAGGACCCTACACAGGAGCAATGCACTTATTGAATGCATTGTTACGTTAAGTGAGAGAGAACATGAAGATAAAGCAATAAAAAATAGGAAGTGATGAGTTGATATACGTGGACATCAAGTTAAATGGTTAAACAACCTATGTGATGGTAGACATAAACACTACATACGATTTTATTACTGACCAAGAAAAAAAGCAACTTGGGCTAAACTTAGAGAAGAGCCCAAGTCGGATGAAAGCTGTGAAATCGGGGGTAAAGTAGATATTTGAGCTGGCAAAGGGGTTTTTTATCAAGATCAGGACATGGAGCCAAAATACGAACATGATGACAGTGTCGCTGGACGACTTCTAAATCATACTTAAAATAGAGTTCATGCATGCGACAAAGTTGGTGCTAATGTCGTTCCTAAACTCTATACCTAAGGGGAGGCGACGATTCCTACGTAGTTCTAATTTCTCGAGGAGGAACCAAAGAACCACAATAAACATCAGCTCTACAACTAAAAAAAGGGGCATGAAAAGGTAAGTTAACTTTCATGGCTGCAAGCTAGAGCCACTTGATGTGAAGGCCACTCATGAACTTACTGTAGTGATAGATATTTTAAAAAAGTTCATAGACGTTGTGACACCCGAGGTACTGAAAACTCTGTTGCCACATAGAGGCGTGGATCACCACATCGAGTTAGAGCCAGAAGTGAAGCATCTAGTAAGATCATCATACCACATGGCCCCTCCAAAACTGACAAAGCTCAGGAATTATTTAGATAAACTACTAAGTGGTGGTCTCATCTACAGTTCCAAAACACCATTTGAAGCTCCAGTTTTCTCTCAGAAGAAAAAAGATAGGAGTCTTCGATTATACATTGACTAACGAGCCTTAAATAAAATTACAGTGAAGAGTAAGTATCTTATTTTGCTCATCATAGATTTGTTTGACTAATTGGGTAAGATGAAGTACTTCTGCAAACTTGATCTTTAATCAGGGTACTAACATGTGCACATAGTTAAAAGAGATGAAGCGAAGACTACATGTATAATCAAGTATGGAGTATTCAAGTTTTTGGTGATGCCTTTTGACTTAATCAATGCTTTGATTATGAATCAATTGTTCAAGAAGTATCTAGGCAAGTTTATGATCGTCTACTTGGATGATATCGTTGTCTATAACCAAATACTCAAGGAGTATATTAAACAACTTCGAATAATATTTAAGATTCTTAAGATGAACACTTTGTTCATAAAAAAAAAGAAGTGCTATTTTGCCCGGATAGAGATATTATTCGTGAGGCATCGAATCAATGAATGATTCATTCAAATAGACATATTGAATGTGCAGATTATGATAGAGTGGTGAACACCAAAGAAAATACCGAAGCTAAGATCCCTCCTTGGTTTTATCAACTATGAATATGCGCTTCATAGTTGGGTACTCGAAGCACGTAGCTCCACTGATGGAGTTACTAAAGGAGCAACCTTGGTGATGGTCAAACAAATATGAAGCAACATTCCAAGATCTAAAAATTATTGTATTAGAAGAACCGATACTCAAATTGTTAAATTATGATAAACTTTTTGAAGTCTATATTGATGCTTTATACTTTGCTATTGGAGTACTTATGTAGGAGGGTCACTTGGTGGCCTTCGAGGGCTACAAGCTCAATGAGACCAAGCGATGATATCCGGTGCTAACAATAGTGATCTATATTGTCTACGAGTATGATGACACTACCTTCTTGGAACATGATGTGTGCTAAGGACAAATAATATCGTGTTGAGTTACTTCTAAACTCAAAAGAAGCTCTCCCAAAACTAAGCATGGTGGGAGAACTTTTTAGCTAAATTTGATATGACAATGGAGTATAAACCCAAAAGAACAAATGTTGTGATCAATGCATTGAGCAGAAAAGTGGAGTTGGTGAATGCCGTGAAATTAAAAGGCAGAGAGTAAGTCAGCTATACTCTAACTTCCTTTCTAAGATCAAGGATAGACTGCACAATAATCCTCAAGTAGTAACCTTTATACAACTAAGTAAAAAAAGGCAAGATATGATAATTTTGGATCCAAGAGAGAATCTCATATATACCAAAGAAAACATAGTTTATGTTCCTCGAGCGAACAATTTAAGACGTAAATTCTTGAGAGAGTATTATGATTCCCTTTGGGCAATACATCCGGGTATTGACCGAATATTGGCTTTTGTGGAGAGAGATTTCTATTGGCCAAAAATGAAGACTAATGTGGAAGAATATGTTTGGACATGCCTTGGTTACTAATAAAATAATGTAGAGCAGTAGAAGATGATCAAACTTTTGGAGTCATTGCCCGTACAAGAAAGACCATGAAAGAGCATTTTCTTATACTTTATATCAAGCTTACTAGCGGTAGAGAGACTTAGATCGATACTCATGGTGGTCAATCAATTTTTAAAATATGCAACATTTTTTATTGTACCCCTACACTATTCAATGGAGGAGGCAGCCAAGTTGATGATGAAGAATGTAATGAAGTATTAGAGAGTCTTATATAATATCATTAGCAATTAAGACGCATAATTCTTGAGATGATTTTGGACCGAGATGTTCAAATTATTGGTATCTAAGTTATATTTCTCTACAAGTCTCCGGCCCTAAATGGATGACCAAACTAAAAAAGTAAATTTGCTTCTTGAGTAATATCTTAGACACTACATAAGTGTCAACTAATGAGATTAGATAAAGTTGTTGGACATAGTTCAATTCTCCGATAAGTTACAATGAAACTCTATATCCAATAAGAGCCGCTTTGGTATCATTACAGGATAGTAGCCATCAACTCCTGGCACCTTGGCAATTGTTTATATTGGGAGGAGCCCATTGGCATATCACTTTGCAAAGGAACGATATAGAAAATATAGATATTGTTTAGATTTACCTGGAGAAGACAACAAAAAAGATGAAGAAGCTCCAACTAGTATCACTCTAATTCTCTTGACATAAAGTACACAAGGGACTGATATGCAAGCTTGGAGGATTCTTCACAATTATCAATAGGATAGGTAATGTCTTCTACAAGTAACAATTGTCGGTGTAGCTCAAAATTCACAATACCTTCCACGTAAATAACTTGAAGGCCTATAACTTAGATATGTAAGATGTTTCTCAAAGTATTTCAACTCAGTTGCCCCCCACCAGAGCCTCATATAAAAAATGAGTTAAAACTATTTTAACGGATCGCAAGACAAAGTTATCCAACTGATGTAAAGCAAATCAAATACTCAATAAAGTTACAAAAGCTTTCTCACATAAAAGCCAATTGGGAGCACGAAGATGTCTTACAATACGAACAAGCAGTTATGAAAGCTTACTAGCAATCATTATGAAAGCTTACTAGCTTCGATAATTGAAGTAGGGAAAAATCTCATGGACAATCGTCACACACCCATAACACCTTCGTCAACATATCGTTTATCACTATATATATATATCACTATATATATATATATGTATATATATATATATATATATATACATATATATGTATGTATGTATGGAAGTATGGTTTCAGAACAGGAGAGCCAGGTGCCGCAGTTACTCTCTTCAACCCTATCTCAATCACGTAATGTGTCTTAAGGTGGTGGTGGTGGTGGTGATGGACATGAGGCTGTGTGATCGATCTGCATGCAGGACCAAACTGAAGCAGACGGAGGTAGACTGCGGGTTCTTGAGGAGGTGCTGCGAGAGGCTGGCCAACGAGAACACAAGGCTGAAGAGGGAGCTGATGGAGATGCGATCAGTAGTGAAGCCCGGTCCGCAGCTCTCCGTAGAGCACCGCAAGGCAGCGCGGCTGAGGATGTGTTCCTCGTGCGAGAAGATGACGAGCGATGAGACGGAGAGCAGTCTCCTGAGCACCATCAATTCCTGAGAAGATTAAGAAGACCAATTCAAGTTATTTATCATCCTGGTTACTAAGAAGAATTATATACATATACACATTATTTTCTCAAGATTAATGCATTAAAGCACTTCCATTGAAGCTCATGTTATCATTTTACAGTGGGGAAGAAGAAGGAACTGATCATAGATTTCCATGGAAGAGGTTGAAGGCTTACGACTGTCTTGTTGGGTCAACTCGGAATTAGGTAGAGGACTCAACGAGTCAACTGACTCCTTGTAATACGTTGAGTTGACTCCGAACAGTTGTTGGGAGGTCTTCAAGCTTTGAGTTGAGCCGCAAATGTAATATATATATATATATATATACATACATACATATGTATGTATGTATATATACATACATACATATGTATGTATATATATACATATGTATATATATTACATTTGCGGCTCAACTCAAAGCTTGAAGACCTCCCAACAACTGTTCGGAGTCAACTCAACGTATTACAAGGAGTCAGTTGACTCGTTGAGTCCTCTACCTAATTCCGAGTTGACCCAACAAGACAGTCGTAAGCCTTCAACCTCTTCCATGGAAATCTATGATCAGTTCCTTCTTCTTCCCCACTGTAAAATGATAACATGAGCTTCAATGGAAGTGCTTTAATGCATTAATCTTGAGAAAATAATGTGTATATGTATATAATTCTTCTTAGTAACCAGGATGATAAATAACTTGAATTGGTCTTCTTAATCTTCTCAGGAATTGATGGTGCTCAGGAGACTGCTCTCCGTCTCATCGCTCGTCATCTTCTCGCACGAGGAACACATCCTCAGCCGCGCTGCCTTGCGGTGCTCTACGGAGAGCTGCGGACCGGGCTTCACTACTGATCGCATCTCCATCAGCTCCCTCTTCAGCCTTGTGTTCTCGTTGGCCAGCCTCTCGCAGCACCTCCTCAAGAACCCGCAGTCTACCTCCGTCTGCTTCAGTTTGGTCCTGCATGCAGATCGATCACACAGCCTCATGTCCATCACCACCACCACCACCACCTTAAGACACATTACGTGATTGAGATAGGGTTGAAGAGAGTAACTGCGGCACCTGGCTCTCCTGTTCTGAAACCATACTTCCACTTGCCTCGGCTGCAAGTGCAACCTCTGCGCAAGCTCTTGTTTCTGGTCCTGCCATGAGAGATCTATCAGTTAGTGCCGATACATATTAGGGTTCAACAAGTGCACGTACAGGAGCAAGCGTGCTGTGGGCTCTGAAGCTGTCTTCAAGCAAGGCCAGTTGTTCTCCGGAGAGCCTTAGCTTCTTCCTCGTGCTGCCAGCGCCGCCACCATCTCTCTTCTCTTCCTTCTCTTCTTTGAACGAGGTCTGATCCAGGTTTTTGATGAAAGGAAAATCCCCAACTCCTATTGCAAGACTGAGGGATACATTGCACTCTTCTTCCTGCATGGTGAGGTGTGGAGAGGAAGGTGGTGGTGCATATGAACCTGTTGGGTTCAGATGGTTGAAGTGGTGCAAGGTGATGGCTGAGGAACACATATAAGAAGCAGTAACAGGTTCGTGAGAGAGAGAGAGAGAGAGAGAGAGAGAGAGAGAGAGAGAGAGGCAGTTTCCAGTGCTTTTAATGTGGGAAATAAGTGGTGTGCGTTGGGTTGCAGCACAGTGATGGCTTGTTGGACCAAAGAAAACAAAGACTACATGGGTCCTCTTTCAAAGTCAGCATAAAAATTTTCCTGGCAGTTTCAAGGTCCCAATCAATTGTCTTTCTGTGAGATGTTGTGGTAACTGATGACATTCACATTAATCAAATGACTTTATGACTTTACTGCCTTAATTTGTTTTGCATTATGTAACAACACACTGAATGCAGAGTATTCCAATTCCCATGTATCAGTATGAATCTTTAAGATAATTGCAAAGAAGAAAGATGATAACATATCAGTTCTGTCTTGACATGGACACAAATCAGAAGAAACTTAAGCTGATAAAAACAACAATAAAACCATAAATCCTCACTATTTAGAATCTTATTTGTTGAAATATATATATATAAAAAAATCAAATTCTCAATAAATGTGTCAGGATAATACGAAAAAAGAGAAATTGAGGGGAATCTCCAATACAATTTCATTTGCTTATGCATTTACTTGGACACCATGTTTGAGCCTTATTGCCTGAGTTATATATACAAGTTTAGTACAACAAAACAAGGCGTTTGAACCGATATAAACATACACTTAATTTAGACTACAGGAGCTGAAGCATGTTCACATCCAAGTCTTTACCAAACAATATGTATTTCTCAATATTTATGATGATGTGAACAAAGAGGATTTAATGCTTGACAAAATAAAATACTGCTTCCCAAATAATGTTTGATTTCCAAATTATTGGTTTGGTTTAACCATTAACCATCATCATACAGACTTAGTATAAAGTCAAGAGTGGATGAGAATGTTTTCTTACAACAAAATTCCAACTGACTTTTCATATTCCTCCATAAAGAATGGTCAAAGAAATAGTATGGATTTGATTTTCTTCTTTCCATGGGGAGAATCCATCCACACTTCCCATTGCCCAATTCCTGTTACTACCTGCTTTTTGTATTATCCGGTCATGGTCGTATGAGACAAACAGTGGAGAATTCCTGCAAAGATTATGTGGTACTTGGGGAAACCCTAGGAAATTGTCATGATTTGAGAAAGAGAATGCACTTGATCACTTTGTTCAAAATCATATTTTGTTGGATCCATTGCTAGCTAGCTTCACTAAGACGAGAAGAATATCCAGTTCAACATAACATGAGAAACGTGTGCATGTAATGTTATAGCACACGAGTCTGGAAATAAGCAAGCAAATTAAGAGCTAAATCACAAAACAATTAGTAATAATTAAAAGCATACTAGCAAAAAGTAACTTTCTCACTGTATGATTCAGCAGTGGTTAATCAGGTCTCTAAGCAAATATGATAATTAATACCTAATTATCTTTTATTGTCTCTCCTTAATTTTTCCTTGGCGGATTAAGGACATTCTGTTCTGCAGCTCCAGTCAACATATATGCCATCACAGAGTAGTCCTGTGCCACTAGTGAAGCACCTCAGCATGATGCAACTTATAAATGCAAAACCTAAAACTAGGAGTTCTAATCAGGGTGAAGTAAACTACTTTGTGTTCAAGTTTCCACCACTATGGTTGCAGGCAATACCAGCATGTCGTTTTGGGTATCAGATAAATGGATGAGAATGCTGTTTTACCGGATGACATTCGTTTGAAGGAAAGAGATCATGGACCGCAATGGAATTAAATCTATAACAAGGCTTTGATGTCTTTGTAAATTTATGTCTAGTGGAAGATGGATTTGGTGAATCTCTTCAATACGCTAATCCCCTTACGAATAAGTAAGCACATGTCAAACCATGAACAGACTTAACAATCATAGAGAATGTACGATTTTAACAAATAATATAGCCTTCCAATATCCTTGTTCTTGTACTTACCACAATCAAAAGTCCACGCTGTCCAACTCTACAAACAATGATAAGGTGTTTCCATGTTTAGATAATAGAGAGACACCTGAGTGTCGTAATATACATTTATACAAAGCTTGGTCTAAAATAAGAACTATATCTATCATCCTTTATATGTATCTATGATTATGCTATAATTTTCAAATTGTGATATGTAGCTCAATACTTCAAACATCATATTCGTCCCATTACTTAAGCCATGTTGAAATGGCTTTTCTGTTAAAGAAAATATCAAATTTTCTTTAACACCGACAGAAATCAACTAATAGGAGCTGTCGATGACAAAGAACCAACATCGTCAAACCTCAATGTAAGATGATAAGAAAAAGACTCATTATACTGTTCCTAGCAAGTATTTAGTCTGACACAGAATGCATGTACTACCAACACGGCACAGTTTACGATGCTCAATTGACGAAAGGATTAAATCACCACACTAATATAAGCATTTATACAAGTAGCATTCACATTTCAAGCCAATTATTATGCACACAACTTCTACTAAAAGAGTCACCACAGAGCTAGAAAAATAAGAGCAGCAAGAAGATGCAAGACAGACAGAAAGCTTATTTTGAATTACTTGACCGGAATTACACAGCAGAGTTACTCAATTAAGTAACAAACTACAACAACATTAAAAGCAGAACGAAAGAAAACCATGAGATCTGTACACATGTGAAAGTAAACAGTGACAGAAATCAGTGAGCAACGGGGGGAAAAAAAAAAGAAATTTACTCTCATACAGGAGGAATGTTAGAAAAGGAAAAGCCTTTGTAACCCTTGTAAGCGTAGTACGCAATCCGCGTGTAGTAGAATCCCGGGATGAACAGCATCGACCCCAGGATCGCAAACAAAACTCCTAATCCCACCAAAAACAGAAGAAAAATCACAACTTTAGCGAGAAAAGAGGGCGGGCGAGTCAAATTCCGGCCAGGGTTTAGGAAAGAGGGGCAATCGAGTGGGATTACCATGGGTTCGGTCGCCACCGACCTCGTTGGCGGCCATGATGATGCCGAGAACGACTCCGAGGGCGCCGAGGACGAGGAGGCCAACGGCGAGGGCGATCTCCTTGACGGGGGGGCGGTGGTGGACGACGTAGGCGCCGTCCATCGTGATGCCCTCGTCCGAGATCGAGAAGGCCCTGTCGACGTACGCCATTGCCGACCTCAAACTAGCTCGATCGATCGATCAATGGCGCAGAGAAGAGACCAGAAGAGATCGTGGGAGGAACGGGGAGTAATGTAGATCTCGAAGAATGAGCGCGAGATGCGCTGATGCGGTCGAGCGATAAAACCATGTCATTTTATCAAGGGGTTGCACTCGGAAGCTTGTCATAGTGACTAAGAATCGCTAATGCCACTCTCTTTAATATAAAATGATTGACCACGGTCAACAATTTTGACTCCAAAAAGAATTTGATGTCTACTAATTTTAAGAACATGGATCCAATTTTATCACCAAATATATTTCCGAAAAATTATTTGTGTACATATATACATACATATGTTGCCGTATATTTATATATGTTTATATATGCCCCTCACGGCAATTTCCAAGATTCGTGTCTCGATCAAACTTAAATGAACAGTAGAGATGTGATAGAGGGAGCGAGATGGACGGTGGTCTGGAGCCCACTACTTACAACGGCTTATGCTTTCGAAATCAACGGCTCCGGATTCAGTCATCGGTGATCCAACGGATGATTCGCTCAGCGTTTGCTAATGGCCCCACCGAGGCTTGGTCAACACTCGCAGCTGCCAAAGCCAGCGCTTTCGTCCTCTTCGATATATTTATTAGCCACACCCAGCCAACGCTTACCCAAGCCCGCCCAGAGACCTTCGGACACCCAAGCCTTTTCTCGTTCACAAGTTTTCTTGAGGTGACCTCGACGTCACTTTCACCAAATCCAACGTATTCCCTTATCACCAGCGGCAACTCACCGTCAATGCCACAGCAGCTTCGTCACACAAGACAAAAATAAAAAGCTACGAGATCCCCAACCCGATGAACGTCCCGCAGTGATTGGATCCAGAACTCGGGAGCCACAACGTTCTCCAATCGCAAGACCGGTGATTCACCGGGTACGGAATAAATCATCTTTATCTGTTTCTACTTTTCTTACTTCGTTGGGAAGCTCGAAAGCCAAAAGTCTCTCACGTCGTCGCTACCCGTTATGGGTCCCACGATGGGCCCCAGCATCTAGTCCAATAACGCGGGCGCGAGTTGTTTGTGGCAGTGTGGGGCCCTCGGTACTGGTGATTTGAGTGCCTGCCACCTCGTCTAGTGGGGTGGGCGAGGCAACAAGCGTTTCTGATTGCGATTCCATCACGAAGAAAAAGCGGCGGATCACAGCCGTCGGATAGAAAGCTACCTTTGACTCGAGTCTTAGGGGTCCTCTTCTTCTTCTTTATAACAGTCTGCCCTTCGCACTCACCTTCGCCTTCGTATGTTTCTAATGATCTGTTGCTTGGAGCTTCGATCTGCGAATGATGGCTGTTGATCTGATGGGGTACGCCAAGATGGACGACCAGATTGCTATCCAGGAGGCCGACGCCGCTGGGATTCGCTCCATGGAGCACCTCATCGGTCGCCTCCCCCACCACCGGCAGCAGCAACTCGACTGCCTCGAGATCACCGACAAAGCCGTCTCCAAATTCAAGAAGGTCATCTCCTTCCTCAACCGCACCGGACATGCCCGCTTCCGCCGCAGCACCACCTCGCCGCCGCCGGAACCGCCGGCCGAGCCGTCGCTTCCCGAAGCGGCGAAGACCCTCACCCTCGCCCCGATCCCGCTCCGGGTCAAGCCCCCCAGTTATCCCCTGCCGCCGCCAGCACGGACGTTGACGGTGGATTTCACCGAGTCGATCAACTGCGGCGAGGTGTCACCTCCGAGCCAGTACAGCATGGAGTGCTTCAGCATCACGACGCCGATGTCGTCTGCGACGTCCTCGTTCATGTCGTCCGTCACCGGTGACGCTAGCGTGTCGAAGGGCCGGTTCGGTGCCGCCTCCTTCCTCTTCCCCCCGCCCGCCGCCGCGATATCTGCTGGCAAGCCGCCACTCTCGTCCGCGCTCAAGCGACGGTGCCATGAGCACGACCACGCGCATTCCGAGCACGTGACCGGAAGGTACGCCGTCCCCGGCGCCCGCTGCCACTGCTCCAAGAGAAGGTGAAGAGGAGGACTCCTCAAGTCAGCAAGTCGTGCGATTTGATCGTCGCGTCTTTAGCCTCTAAATGCTTTCATATCTGAAGCAGGAAATCGAGGGTTAAGCGGACGATCCGCGTGCCGGCGATAAGCTCCAAGGTGGCCGACATCCCCCCGGACGACTACTCGTGGCGCAAGTACGGGCAGAAGCCGATCAAGGGATCCCCGTATCCCAGGTACCCAAACGCCTCCCTCCTCCACATCCAACCGTCCGATATCCATCAAACGGCTGCATCTCCATCTAACCCTTCTTCTCCCTTCGTGTACGACGCACCAGGGGCTACTACAAGTGCAGCTCGGTGCGCGGCTGCCCGGCGAGGAAGCACGTGGAGCGGGCGCCGGACGACCCCACGATGCTGATCGTCACGTACGAGGGCGAGCACCGCCACACCCCCACCGGCGCCGCTCCCGAGCCTATCCCGGCGGCCGCCATCTGACTCCGGCCGTCCCGTTGTCTGGATCGAAAAGAAGCCCTGACGGTGCTTGTCAAAATGCGTTCATGTATACACGTGGAAAAAGTCCGGAAAACAAACAAAAAAAAAGACGAAAAATTCGAAGAAATTTGACTCGTGGACAGTTGGATTGGAAATTGGTTTGAGATCCGGGGATGCCGTCGAATGGCTCCAGAGATGTGATCAGTAAAGTCAAAAGATGCTGCTGTCGTTGACTGTTGTCAGCTGTGATGGCGATGTGAGGTGGCCATCTTTTTCTGTTCTTTGGTAGTGTGGGGAGGAGTTGATGTTGGTGGTGGTAGGTCAACCATTCTGTCTCTGGCTAAAGAAGCTCTCAGTAGTTGGTGTCATAATTAAAGATATTAATATGGATTATAGCTGCATTTAACTTTGGATCCAATCTATGTCTGTTCATTTATGACACAAGCTCACATATGGAGTGGTTTTCTATGTTGTGGAGGAAGAAGCTTCCTTAAGTTGATGAGCACATCATGAAATGTGGGGCAATTATATCAACCACTATCGCCTGCACTCAAGCCAATACATAATGCTGGTGGGTGGAGGTTGGCAAGGAAGCACAATGTGAAGGGTGATGATGGCGACCACTGAATACTAAAGTTGCTTTAAACATTGTGGAATCTGTGTGACTTTTTATGATGAGCAGTGTAGTCTCATCTGAAACATTGTGGAATCTGTGTGACTTTTTATGATCAGTGTAGTCTCATCTGTGGGTGGATATGACTGGTCATTGACTTTGGGAGACCAGTACAGCTAATGCCATTGACTAAAGTTGTGAAGTGGAGGAGCATGAGGACCTCAGAACAATCCAAAAAGTATCATGCAAGGCTTCATGGACATCATCTCCTGCAAGATTAAGTAAAACTGGGTTAAGATATACTCAAATTGTCTTGGAAGAGTTGCTGGACATGTGCAGCAGAAACAATCAGAACAATATGAGAAATTGAAATGCATAAATGAATGGGTAGAAACACAGAACCAAGTAAAGCAGAGCTGTTCAAGTTCTGAAGGAGCCATCAAATTCTAAAATAGTATCAACTAATATATAAAGATAGAGTTTTCCTGCTATGTGATACATCTGTTGTAAAATAAGGAACAGAGTAAAAGAAATGGATTACATTTGCATTCTTACTATATCATGTTTAGTATCTCCTGAGTTATTGAAGAAAACCTATACAGTTGCACAAAAGTATTCTGAGACTAAAAGTTGATGATTCCTGATGAGTATGACCTGCTCACTTGATATGCTCACTCTTTTTAACTCTATATTATCCCCAATCAGAGACTCCAAATGTTGAAAATGAGTCTTCAGCTTCTTAGACTGCTTCACTGGTACTATCTCCACCGTGGAAATTGATACTTCCCTTGCCAAGTCCAAATTTTGCTGGAGGAAGTGCCTATTTTGCTGGCTTGGCTCCTTGTTTATGAGACGTCGATAGGTTGAGGTATGTGTACAATGACATCCCTCCCAGAGCTGTGACAGCTCCGCAGATGCTACAGATTCCTGGATTAGAATCAAAAAGAAGGAATCCTCCGAGAAGGATGACACATGTTTTGAACTGACCGAGAACGACATGGGAAGTTGCAGATGTTGCCCTGTGACAATAGAATAAGGAAACATCTTTTAGAAAACCATGTCTCAGACTACATCTTCGAGAAGCCATAAAAACTTTTATGGATTCCAAAGGAACTTTCTTTTGCAAAAGACAAATAAAAATTACGAATCTTTCAATCTTTGTTAAGGTGGGTACCGGTAAACCACCACCAACCAAATATTTTTCGTGTGAAAATATATGTCAAGTTCCAGAAGAACTTCAACTCATAAGAAAAGAATCTCTTACCCAAGAGCCAAAGCACCAGACCACTGAAGCAGGAATCCAAGGACAGCTGACATGAAAATAGCAGACGAATTGGTCGAATTCCATCGAAACGAAAGAGCACCTGGTGGGTCAAGCCAAGGCATCAATCCAACCAGAAAGAAGAGTGTGATTGGTGTGGTCTTCCACATTAATCTGTTTGATGGCCTCAAGTTAGCAAACTATTCATTGATTCGAACTAGGTCGACATGTTGATATCAATGAAATAGTTCCAAGTTGCAATTTAGAAAGAATACATACGCCAGGGCAGTCCAATTATACTGCTGCTGTAGATTTGACCATAGAATCTTATTAACAGCACTAGGTATTATCCATGCTAACGCTATGCAAGCACCAAATAAGTTGAATTCAAGGTCTGTAACTGTTGCAACAGCAACACCAGCAGACACTATAGTTAAAGCCAGCACCTGCAAGGCTCAGCATAGAAGTGTCACAACCCGAGCAACTTACCTATAATCATACCACGATCGAATTAATTTATAAGCCATATAATTTATCACCTTCTGATAGGAGACTGTCTTTCTGAAGAACATGAATTCAGCTAGAACAATTGTTGGTGTCACTGCAATTTTAGCCATCTGATAGAATCCCACACTGGAACATCGACAGTTAATGACTTATCAGAAAAACCGAAGCATATCTTGCAGCATAGTGAGGAAAACTTTAATTTTACCTGTTGCAATTCAAGCTGACATTAGCAAGGCCATTAGAAAGGGACATCACAATGCCAAGAGCCAACAGGGAAGAGAATGGAGTTGACTTGGAAGGAGGTGAGGCTGGAAGGAGGAAGAATGCCTTCAAGATAGCCATTAATAACCAGCTCAAAGAGTAGTGGATAAAGGTGAGAAAGATGGGGTAGTTAAACCCTACTTTCCCAAGCACCTGAGACCCAAAGAAAATATACTTAAATGAAGATTCAATGACCAATAGTATATCGGACCAGCAGCGGTAGAAGAATGCACACCAATTTGTTCATCATGATAATGCCAACAGAAACCAAGAAATTGAAACTCAAAGCAACTGTTGCGCCACAAAAACGTTGCTGCAAACGCCTCGCACCCTCAAACGAGTGCAGTTCACTGAGAGAAGCTTCAATATCCTCGAGTGCTCTACCTGAAAATCGAAGGGAAAACCATAGCTGAAGACAAATGATGAACAAATACTCTAGCCCTGCAGTTATTTTTCCTTGCTACAGTTTTCAATACCTTAACAATTGAATCAAAGAAAACAGCAAACACTACAGAATGCAAGTTACTATCCATGCACATTTAGAAACCATCAGCAAAGTTATAGTGGTTGGAAGATCCCAATATGAAGCAGTACTTGAATTATCAAGCTTCTGTATGCTGTTCTATGGATCGAAGAACATACCTAAAACCTAGTTTCTCTCCTGCCAACCGGTAATATTAAACCAATATCCAATTCAAGCCTCAATGCATAGATGTCTCACTATCTCTTGGAAATGTTGCAGATATAAAACTTCCATCTTTTGAAACCTATTGTCTAATCTTCCCAATATGCCATTGTCGAATCGTTTCCCACCAATCTAGCGAGAAAACTAAGTAGAGATATACACAAAATAAATATCGTGAATCAGCAGGATCAGACAAAGCCACGGCAATCTTTATCATGAAAAGGGCACTTGGATACACGATTAAGGTGATCACAAAGCAAATTGTGGTGTTTGGAGGAGGAGAAGAGGGGTAAGGGTGACCTCGGTCTCCGGCGTCGCCATCTTTGCCCTTGTGGAATCCCCTGACATCTTTCCGCAGGATAAAGTTCATCACCATCCTGCTGCACAGCATCCCACCGAGCACTAACACCAAACCCCAACCCACAGCTTCAATTCGCAGCAAACTTGTCGCCCGCCGTGGGAAGCGCAGATGAGACCCCAAAGAACAGGGGAGGAAGAAGAGGGAAAAGAGGGGCGAACACCGCTTGCGACGGAAAGAAGGGCGCGATATATAGAAGAGGAGGCGGTGACGACGGGGTGAGGGGAGAGGGCGGTGAGGGGACCGCGGTCGTGGGAGGAGCCGTCGTTGTGTCGGAGCGCGAGAAGGTGTCGGGATTGAGGCAATCACGCGCGATGGTGATTTCTCGTTGATCCCAACCGTCCGAGTAAAAGATCAACGGTCCGATGCGAGTCACTAACGTTAAAGCGAAGTTAGAAGGCATCCCAATGCCCAGCCGGATTCAAATTGATTCCATCTACGGAATTAGGAAGCCTCATCCAATTCATTTGCACACAAAAGAAGTGTTTCTCATCGGAAAGAAGGGTCTTCGAATCAAGTCAAAGCTCGGCCATTTCTTGGAGAGGGATTTATCTTGTGAAGGGTTATGGATATTAAAAGAGTAATGATCAACAAGTTCGGCACTTTGGTTTCTAGTTTGGTTAAGTCAACATGTCGGTTAATTTAGGACAAAAGATGTTTGGAAGGTTCTTGCGATTGATTGATTCAATCAGGTTTTATGTATTTGATGCAAACTTTTATCTAATTCTCCCTACCTCTACCTATGACTTGGCCAAGATATCGATGGCTAGTTTCTAATTGTTCTCTCGCCCAAAGTGTTAGGTCTCTATTTTTTAGTTTTAATTTAGTCGTCTTCTCCTGCGAGCTTTAATTATATTTGGACTATGATTTGGCATGTGTTCTCGTGGAATTAAAACCGCTCCAGTTTGTTTGTTTTTTTTTTTTTTTACTTCTTGATATCATATGCGACAATAATAAAAAAATCTTAAGTCCTAATTATTTTAATCAATTATATGAATCTTTTATCACCATTAAGATCAATAAATATATATATATATATATAATTAAATTATAAATATTTAAAAAAATATTTACAAATAATTTTTTTATTTTTTATTAATAAATCGATATATCCATATCAATATTCTCATATCAATAATACAAATTTTTAATATATGTTATTCTTTAATCATCCAACTTTTCTTGATATCTTATAATAAAAAATTACATTTGGACTATGATTTGCTATAATATCATATAGGAATCCAAAATTTAGTCAAAATCTTGACATTCTTGTTCTTCGTGATCCAACTTCAATCATACAAAAAGATACAAAAAGATGTACTCGAAAATGGATTATGACAGTAGGCATAATAATTCACAGCATAAAACAGCACATTGAGCCTCTAATCTAATAGAGGCAGGATAATACAAATTAGGATGACCTGCATATAGCTCATATTTTACCAAGTAAATAAAACTTTCTTCTTATTTGTAAAAATAATAATAATTCACAGCATAAAACGATTGCTTATTTATGCATCTGCTGCTTATTACACGGGCAGGAAGGCACTGCTTTGCTCTTTTATAAAGAGGACCACATACAAAAGAGAAAACCTACAAGGATGAATCCACAAAAGGATGAGAAATCAGTGTTAATATTCGGTGGTTCACTCTCAAGCAAGGCAACCCCAACACAACTTACAGAATATAGAACTACTGCAAAAAATTAGGTCTCTCAGATGGGAGAACTTATTTTAAGCAATCATGTAGAATCAAATCCCTGTATCAATTTACTACAAACTAGTGCTAACGGAACAAGTGCCGGTCCTGCTACCTCTTGCTCACAAAAGCATAAGATAACTGGAGGAAATGATTCTGAAACTGAATCGATTAGAAAATCCTTTTCAGAAAAAGAAAAAAAAAATTGCCGTAGTGGATGTTGAACCGGACATAATAGATATAGTTGTCACTAATTACCGCCCTTCTGTTTTAAAGTGATCTTATCCCCTAAACTGAGGGCAATCCCTTGCGTCTTGCTCCTTATCCTGATATAACCACTTAGCTTACCATCAGCCTGCTTCTCAACACTCACATTGACCAAAGCATCCTCTCCGAAGACACTCTTTGCGTATAGGTTAGCAGCAAGAAACCCACACTCCCCGTCCAGGGCAGAGCTGGAATAATCACAGAAATATGCTCATCAAAAGAAACATCAATTGATCATGCAATAATAATCTAATTTTCTTCTTATGTGATGATATATCAGGACCTAAGTAATAGACGAATGGAGTGAGAACTTACGGTGGTGTGAGGCACTTCATGTTGGTCGACTTGATTATGTGATTCAAAAATTCCCTCTCATCCTGTATTACAGTGTTCACTGCAACCTGTAAATAGCAACAAAGACAAATATTAATTTATAGTTCTTGTTTAACAATGCCAAAGCTGGATTTATGGTTCCACAAAGCAAAATAGAAGCACAGGGATAAAGCAAAAGAGGGCATAAGATCCATAAAAAAATTGCATGGAGATTGAGACTTGGGCACCATCATCTTCAGGAGGAGCTAAATATCATATTATAAATTGTAACCATTATTGGACAAAAAGAGTGAAGAAAACCAACTTGTAACTCCCTTGGAATAAAAAATCACAGCACCAAGTTATCATGGGCTCAAGCACACACAGTTGGAAAGTACCAAACAGTAAATAAATTACATCTCACATGCTTAACTGAAAAATGTTAAGTCTCCTTATGAATTTACATTCATGGCTAGAAAAAGAAAACCATGAGGATGTACAAAGCAACACCATTATCCACTTCCTCTGCTATAGGAATGACAGTCAAATTACTAAATGATAATGAAAAAAGTTAATAATCAAGTATTGAATAGCCTGTCAGGGTAAGGAGTTCCACACAAACATTTTCTTATTCAATATCAGCTTCTGTTCCATGCTAATATCATATCTTCTAGGAAGTCTAGAATTTCTTAAGTCAGCTTTTGAAAAGTTCCAGACATCAATATGCAACATGTAATTAAGAGTTACATACAGATAGTCAATGTATTTATAGTTTCTTCTATGTTCCGAAGATCAATTATCAGACACAGTAGATACCGATGATGTGATTTCAAGAGTTTTTAGGCCAATATTCAAAAGAAAGAACAAGTACATATTGTCTTCTGATACATTAATATCTCTTGAACAACTAGTTTGACATATTACACTACAAATTATTACCTTATTACACTACATATGACATTAATATCTCTTCATGCCATATTACACTACAAATTATTACCTTAACTTTATCCAGAGTTTATCAATCAAGTGTATATGAATTAGCATCGCTAATAGGCACACAACAAAAGAGTTTGAAAATAGAGACAAGGATACCTTGTTTTCCCATTCGAATTCTGCCCACATATTCCTAAATGTCACATCAGCACAGGAAGCAGGAGATATGTAGTCCATGATATCAATGTGAATATCATTGAGGACAACAACAGTTCTCTCAAGCACATTTGAAGTTTCATATACAATATTACCAAATATGACTCCAGTCTCTGTTGAAGAGACCTTTATATTGGCTCGAATTTGCTTGCTTGACTCTGGAGCTAGAGTATAGTTCTGTGGCCGGTCTACAAGTTTGAGGTCTCCCATGGTTGCTAATTCCAAGCACAAATTCTGAAGTGTTTCCTTTGTTCGGTTAATCACAGTTACATCAAGGACAATGTCATAATGATGAACTGTCACAAATGCCTCAGCATACACAGGATCACTGAATCCAGTGAGTTGAAGAATTCGATTCAACTTATTTGCATCATCTCCATCCTTCATAAATTCTCCAGTTGCACGTTTCAGATCATCTTGAACCTCATCCTCCAACTCAAGCTGGCTCATACCCTATAAACATCAACACCAAAAGCAATTTTTGAAAATGCATGTGGCTTAGAAAATAATATAGCTTTGAAGTTGTACAGGCAAATAGCATCATCCAGTATTATTTCAGATATAGCCCAAATAAAATATCATGCAGCAACATAAAGGGGAAAAAAAGTCTTACAGCACAAGCACGAGTTCAGCAAGTAGAAGATTAGGACAACGAAAATTGAATCATAAAGCAATATCTCACATTTGTACATGGAAATGCATTATAAATTATAATGAAATACCTAAAAGGGCAAAGAAAATGTAGCTGCCTTTGATTGTTAAATGACAATTATGTATCCCGGGTTATCATAATTTTGTTAGATGTTAATTGTTACTTCTGTTTTGTCTAGGAGAAATCAGCTAAGGTAAAAGTGCCTACTTATGTACAAGTGTGACCATTAAGTTATTCTTGAACCAAAACAAATATTTAGCTTTCACAATGCATGGACTGGTGTGCTCTGGTACATAGTTTCTTTAAACAAAGAAGGAAGAAAATCTCTAAACAAAAAAACCACAAGCAAGAAAATCTCTGAACAAAAAAACCACAAGCAAGAAAATCACTAAACAAAACAAACAACTATTAAGTAAGCTCATTTTTTGAATGTGTAGCTGCTGAACCATTTACATAGTTGGATACTTCAATCTCTAATGCTTTTGTTAGAATAACCATTCGTATTGGCTAACAGGAAAGAGGTTTGTTTTGTGATTTAGGTTTGACCAGATCATTTTCACATCTTACTTCCCACGCATTCCCACGGTCAGACATACCTTAAGACCCAAAAGATGAGGTTATGTTGGATTGAGCACCTAGATCGCAGACCTAACCAGTTCAATATGATAAGGTTATCACCATGAAGCATACCTAGACACAGATGTTACCATGTGCCAAGATCTTGATAACACCCATCACCATCCTCAGCTTCATGTATACAATCATTTGATATGTAGATGGCCATCAACAATTCTTTGAAATGAATATTTATAAAGTTGATAGACACATCAATATTATTTGCAACTCCTTATTTGTACGACAATCATCTAATATATGAGGAGAATAGAACATATCCAAGAAACAACAGATAGTAATAATAGAAGACAAAAGGATCCCAGGGCCAGGTGGATTTATTACTTTCAAAATTTAATGAACTATAAAATATTTCTTGGAAGTATCTGCAGCATTTTGCTTTATAAACTAGGCAAACAAGAATGAATTGGATAGAAATTGAACTTTGCCAACTACTACACCAAGAAGTTCAGAAATCATCTCTCACTAATGCGCTATTCAAGTTGTAAGTTATACACGTATGCTACCATCATCTCTCTATCAATCTAAGTATATGAATGAGAAAATAGATCTTACTTCCAAAGGGAAATCTTCGTAAAAAGAATTCAGTTTCAATCTGTTCACTGAACTTACTATCTTCAGTATTGTAGATTAGAGTCATGTAGATCCTCTAGCTATGTTAGCAGAATGAAGAGGTGCTCCCATCCTACCAGTGGGGTGACTATCTAAAGCGATGGACACTCCTAACTACAAACAGTAAAAAATTACAGAAAGAGGTAAAAGTCAGAATCACAAATCATCAAGGGACCGACTATCCCTTGCAAGGCACTATATAGTGTAGAGAAAATTTACACTATGGATAAATTCCTTTGCATGGGAAGCACCCCTATTCCTCCTCCTTCCTCTCCTCCAATTTTCTCTTTGAGCTGACCACTACATTTCAGGCCTTTGCTTGCTGTTCTTTTACTATGAATCGGATCCTTTTTTGGTGTCCAAAGCAGAATCCTATTCCTGTGACTACTGTTAATATCCAGCCATTCGCACAAGCACGAGAAGAGAAAAATCTTATAGCCATAGAACCCAAAGGCTAAATGGTTTCCTACTGGATTAAAAGCCTAGCATAGAATTTTGAATCATAAAGATTTTGTAAAATGTCAAACACAATGAAAAAAAGAAAAGAAACATAAGTGCTCACTGATGTTCAATCAATTAGTTTAATAAGAAAAAGCTCAGAATTCCTTACCTTCCTACTCTTCAAATGGTAGAAATCAATGAGATCATCGGGTTGTGCATGGGAAATTTGGGCCTTAGATTTAATCTCCTCAGTTTCTCGGAATTGCTTCTCTGCAAGCATCTTTGAAAAACTCTGGCGGCACGATTGCAACCATATTTTCCTCACCTCATCACCAGTGTTGCAGAGCAATCTAATGCACAGCACAATCCTGTCAAAAGAATCATTATCGATCGGGTGGGGAAGAAAGGAAGATTGTCCTAATTGCAACATGGAAGTCATTATCAGCAAGACCCCAGTGCATGCTTTGTTTGCCTCGGACTTTGATGGCTGGACCTCCTCCAGTCTCAAAACCAGCTTAGTTAAAGTGCAAGCAACAACTGCTCCTACGAAGAAGTCACCAGACAAAATCAGTGACCTCAAATTCCCAGGCGAACCCAAAGATCCAGGAAGAACAATCGGAGCAGATAAAGCGGTTTCCGATGCAGCACTTTGGGTTGCGTATGTTCCATCAGCCAAAACCACGGGCCTTCTCGATGAAATAGTAGCAGATGAGTTGACCTGCTGCGTTTTTTTTGAACCATCCGTCACCTCCCCCTCAGTGGTAGTGTAAAAGGGAAGATCTCCGAGGCACTGCTTGATTGTCACGATCCCACTCTCCACCTCTGAGAGAGAAAGGCAGTACTCACCAATGACCCAAAGAGCGCACGTGCAGACCCTCGCAGCACGAATCTGATAAAATGTGTCGAGGAGCCGCGTGATGATGGACACTCTGAGCTTTGGATTGGTCTCAATTATCTCTTTCACAAAGAGAACCACATCAAGAGCAGAAGCTACATTGGTGTCCCCAAGGAAATCCATCAGCAGATGAACAACAGTGCTCGCAACCTCGGGGAACTTGATGGCACATGAGTGAATAGCCTGCACCAGCATCTGCCGGTACTCCCCATTCTTCTCAAGCTCGATGGTCTGGGTCTTCACGACCTCCTTCTTGAGTGCGAGCACCACCTCATCGACGTTCTTTGACGTGATCAGCTCGAGGGCGATGTCCAACGTCTTGCGCCTGATGTCAAGATTGGGACTTGACAGCGCACGCAACACATCCATGATCATCTCCGTCATGATCTCCCTGTGCGACGATTTGAGTTCGTTGAGACGGTCGAGCACGATGAGCTTCACGTTGTTGTCGCTCTGCGTAAGGAGGAGCTGGCAGTAGGTGTTGGCGGCAGCCCGGATGGCGGTTGGGGCGGAGGACATTGCTACGAGCGTATTGGCACACTCATAGACGACGGCGGCAGACGGGGAGTTGAGGAGGGAGATGATGATCTTGATGTACTTGCCCTTCTCGGCAGGGTTGGAGCGGCAGACCTTGCGGATGAGATCGAGGGCGGCCATCTGAAGGAGGTCGCCCCAGTCAGGGACGTGGTCGGCGTGGGAGAGGAGGTGGGCGACCGCACGGGGCTGAGCGCAGGAGGCCAGCATGAGGAAGGCATTGCGGCGGGCGGAGACGTCTTGCTCGGAGGCCAGGGCCTTCTCGACCAGCTCGGGGGCATCGGGGAGCAGCTGCTCGCCGGCCTGGCCGGGAAGGCGGTAGATGGCGGCGACGGCGAGCAGTGCGTGGCGGCGGATGAAGGGGTGACGATGGTCGAGATTGGCCAGGACGGAGGGAACGAGAGGCTCCAAGATCTCCGGCTCGGAGAGGCGGCAGAGGAAGCGGAGAGTGACGCCGCGGATGTATTCGTTGGGGTGCTGCAGGTTGTTGCGTAGGTTCTGGCAGATAAGGATCATCTCGGGGAGCACGCGGCCGCGGGCATCCGTCTTGTCGATGATCTCCAGGTAGAGGAGGAGCAGTTTCTGCACGGTGTGGTCCTCGGAAGGCAGCACGTAGCGCACGATAGTGATGAAGAGCTGGGGAAGGGTCTCGCCATTTAGGAGGAGCATGATGGCCTTCTTGAGGGCGTCGACCTTAGCGTCCACGTCGTTCCCCTCAAGGGCCTCCTTGATCTCGTTCGCCATGGCCGGCGAGCCCTTGTCGAAGTGGATCAGCAGCGAGCACGACTTCTCCATCTCGTAACGCCTGCCTCCCGCGCTGGAAACTCCTTCAAAACCCTAGATCTGGATATGGTGGATCGGAAGGATCTGAGGTGAGGAGGCGCGAGATCCGGATCGGCGAGAAGGAAAATGAAGACGACTCGGTGGAGAGATCGAAGGGCTCCGGTGGGGGGAATTGGGGTCGAATCCTGTGGAGATCGAAGGGTTTCGTCGGGATTCGGAGGCCGAGGCGAACGGTGGAGGACTCAGCGGCGAGGCGGAGGTCGGGGATCGAGCGATCCGTTCCTTCGCAATGAACTATCAACCGGACACTACGCTTGCGGATTGGCTTTAAATTGGGTCTATTGTCAAAATTGAGCTTTGACTTGGGCCTAATGTCAAAATTGGGCCTATCGAAGTACGCTCGCCACTAAACATTCAAAATTCGTCATTAAAACTTCTAATGATAATAAGCACGTCTAATCACATCGGTTGAAAATTAAGACAACCGAGAAGATCTTACAAGAGTCAACATCTCGACAAAACTTAAGTGACAATGTACATGATTAATATTCACGACATTTGGATCAAATTTGAAGATAATGCCATGTTTGATGTATGTAATTGCTTGATCAATCATTTAACAGACTATATTTTGGGCATTTGATCCATGGATGCAGTCAAATTTTGTATGAAAATATTATTATTCTATTCTTTTTTCCTTTTTATCCATTTGGTTTCTTCTGAAATTATCAGCTTTGCGTGTGTGTGTGTGTTGACGTTGGACAATGTAAGCCCACATCGTGTCACACTGTCACCGCAGGCATTTACATTCTTAGCAGCTGCTCATCTTGTCTCTTTGTCACTGGAAGCATCTTCTTTGAATGCAATCTCCGTGCAAAACTGGTCCACTTCTACCGTATGCATTAGGTTTAGGATCCAAAAGTAAGAGAAGAGAAGACAGGTGGAAAGAACACTGCAAAAAGCATAATCCAAGAACAACAGTGAATCAACTCACATCTCTAAACTCCCTGATCAATCATGGAAAGAAGAAGAAGAAGAAGAAGAAGAAGAGGAATCGAAACTTCATGCAAACACATCAGAGATTGGTCGTGTACAGATGACCATAGCAGCTGAACGTTATTAGCATTATGTAGGAGCGTAGTACAAGCACGGATCAGAAGGGTAGATACAGAGAACAAAGAAGAGGAGACGATGGGAGAGCGCCTAAGGGTAAGCGACCAAGCGGCGCGTGCAGAGGGTGCAGTAGAACCGCCTCTTGGTGTGGAAGTAGAGGGGGAGGAAGCAGAACCGCCAGGCGCTCTCCACGTCCGTGGCCATGACCACGCCGCCGCAGAAGGGGCAGCTCCCCGGCGCCTGGTGGGTCCCCAACACCCTCTCCTCCTCGTCGCACACGAACACCAAGCACATCGCTCCTCGCCTTCCGCTTCGACGGTGCGTCGATCCCACGCGGCAGACGAACTCGATACCAAGCCAAGGGAAGAAGCCGCGAGAAAGGTTCGAGTTTGCTCTCACAATACCGCGGGTCCCACTCATCCAGCCGACCGGGACCCACTCGGAGCCCTCTCGTCAGCCATACGAAGGGATATTTGATTTTTTTTTTAATAATTAAAAAATAGGAAAAAAAAATAAATGAAAAATAAATTTATTTCTTTCGATCAACGATTAAACTAAAATAAAGATAACAAATTCTTGTTCGAAGGGAATGATCGAGACATCTTGAATTAATAACGATTGATAATTTTATTACTTTTATATTAATTTTTTAATCATTAGATCGTTACATGTATTAAGATATATCCACTTTTGAAAGTGACATTAGATCAAAAACATTAAAAAAAAATTATGATTTTTATTGTTTTAAATTATTTTTTAATTTAAAATTAAATATAAAATGAAATTGAGATCGAAATCAGCCCCATGCGAATCAGTTTTGGTTCTTAAAAGATAGCGATTCCGAAACTGAGGTCAGGACTCTACCGAGAACTCCATGCTTAATCTTCATCCATGTTAAGACTCCACAAGTGTTCGACGAAATGTCCGGAGCAGACGGGGACTCCACAAGCTACCAAAAAACAAAGAAGAATCCGTAATCCCTCCGCGCATCGCGTGCAAAATATGAAGGAATACAGCGTTGAAAACTGAGACGGCCGGATCGTGCGTTACGTACTGCATGCAGCAATCCAGATGAGACGAACTGGCGCTCTCTCGCCTGCGGTGCCTTCCCAAATCAAAGCAACCGAATGGTTTGGCTACACCCTCGGTTGGCCTCAGTCCGACGCAGCACCGCATCAGAGCGCGGACTTTCATGTGTTCGCCGTGCCTCACGTCGGGGGAAGAGCATAAACAACTCGAGTCAATGGAAGTCAACCTAACCTGTTGCGTCCCCTGCAGAGTCCACAATCGAACAGGACAATTTCGTAACAGAGCATCTGCAGAATTTTCGCCTCGAAGAACCATTAGATCCGCAGTAGACATCAATCGACATGGTCGGTCAAACCAGAGCGATCTTGTTTATTATGACAGGAAGAAACCAGCTCTCGTCCAACTTCATCCGCACATCGTTTACCAGAATCTGTCATGTGTAATGCATGTTGAGCTTCGAACTCGCAGTCGATCCACCTCAGATCCTCCTCCTGTCTTACGCGCAGAGACATGACATCATGGTTATTAGATGTGTATGAGGTCTGCAGAAGAACCGGAGAGAAAGACAGGGAACGGGGGGGGGGGGGGGGTTGGAGTTCAGCATCGATCGGTGCCCACTCATCGAACTGTCCACATTTCTTCTCACGTCCCTGCAGGGTAGGGGCTGTGACCACCGGGGGTGGCAGGAGGAATGATGCTGTGAGGAGAAGCTGGACCATCGTTAATCTGTGGTTTCCAACATCAGCTCTGCATAACCATACAATATGTGGGTGCTCTTTGTCCACAATTGATAGGCTTTGACTGGCCGGTGGCGAAGACCGGAGACCGCAACAATCCACATAAAAAACACATTATGGGATGACTTTTCAAACCAGAGAACTGACCCGCAGAAAGTGAAGTGTGTATCTGAGCGAATGCCTTGAATTCTAGAACGAGGAAGGGAGGAGGACAGTGGAGGTTCATCCGGATAAAGATTGCCAGGGGGGAGAGAGGCGGTCACACCTCATGGAGTCTTTGTCTTTGCCTTATTCTTGTGGTGGAGCCATGGGAGACTTCAAAAGCATTTGTCATGTCAACCACACACAAAAACAGTTTCATACCGATCGCTTTCTGCGCCAGAAAAGATCGATTCATACAGATTTCGGCAAGGATTAATTTACTGGGAATGGATTGACATGAATCTTGGTTAAAGTTTCAGCCGGTTAAAGTTCATTATTCTGTACAGAAAGAGGGACAGATCATGGCATTTAACTGGAGAACACATCAACTTCTGAGCTTAGAACTGCATCACTAGAAGAAGCAAGCTTTATGGAGGCTTCCGGAACAAGACAACCTGAAAGATACTGCAGGGAAAAGGAATGCTCAGCGTCCTCGAGCAAGAAGATGGTGCTAATCTTTGTGGAGTTATCGAAGCTACATGATTAAACTGCTGCTGCTTTATCATATTCTTCTTCTTCTTCTTCTTCTTTTATGTGGTCACCTGTGCGGCAGCAAATCTTGAGAATGTGATAACAAAGAGTCATATTAATTGAAAAATGTTTTGAACTCAGAACATTATGAAGCTCACATTCATGTGGTTTTGAAGCCTACCCTGCACATTAATGTTGGATATCAATATTTTATTTTTTAATAGTTTTGCGTCTGTACATAATGATCACCTATTATCGAGATTACCGACCTACCACATGTGTCACTACTAGATTATAAAAATAGACCATTTATTATCGAGATTATCGGTCTACCACATGTGTCACTACTAGATTATAAAGATAGACCACTTATTATCGAGATTAACGGCCTACCATATGTGTCACTACTAGATTATAAAGATAGACATCGACTTATGTACGATTGCACATTAAAGTTCGTTGTCACTATAATTTGATCTTCATACTACATATAATCGTCTAACCTCGAGATTATTGACCTATTATGTGTATCATTGTTAATATAAAAAATAGATAGTAACTTGATGGATTGTTACTTAATAAAATTCATTGTCGTTGTATATTATAAGGGCTTAATGAATATATGATTATTAATTTAAATTCAAATATTTTAAGTCCGAGTAGTCAAATCTCTCCCACCTATTCTTTTTATCAAAATATTATATTTTTCATGATGTTTTGGGTGGTGATACCTTCTGATTCTTAGCTCGATATTTTTTATTTCGAAATTATTATCCAGTTGTCGGACTTGAGCACCACCGACACCGACCTCAACTTTAGGATAGACGACTCATCACAGTTCCAATTGTCGCTGTAGATTTGCAGTCCAATAATAAGTCGTGCCACTGCATCCTCGCCTCAACAACCACAACCAATCAAATCGCATCTATGACTCGTATTTTGGTGTATCAATCTACTTGGATCCACATGATATCAAAATCCGTTCTCATAAGATTTGGATCCGAATCCAATCCGATAGGCTTACATATCCAACACAGTCCAAAGGTACGTGGGTAAACTTTAGGTCGCATTCGGATCGGATCTGTTTGGGTTATCGGACTCCATCATCGCCATAGAGCGAGCGCACGCAACCCCGCCCTCTTCGTTCGATCTCTTCTTCTTCCTCGACCTCCCTCGCTCTATATAATGGAACTCTCGCTCCCGGTCTCTGGGCAACCTGCGAAGCTCCTCTCTCCCTAACCACCCCCCCCAACAACTAGCTAACAGCGGCGGCGGCGGCGGCAGATACCACTGCTACGATCAATGGAGGACATGGAGGCGGAGTACAGCCTCTACTGGGAAACCAAGAGGTTCATCGACTCGGAGGAGCTGGAGAGGTTCTTCGCTGACCACCTTTCGCCTCCCTTTCTGCTCCCTGCTTGCCAATCCCTTTCCTTCCTGATCAAGGAAGCTGCCGGGCCTTGATCTCCTCTTCTTTCCTGCGTTTAGTTTCACTCTCTTGATCGAGATAGAGAGAGGATTCATCCCAACAGATCAGAATCCAGCGAGAGAATCCATCATCTTTATTATAAGTAGCACAGGCAGCATAAGAGCCTCATGGCTTGTGTTGCTTCTCTTGTTCCTTCTTCCAGATGAATTTGACTGACTCGAACAGTTGCCCGCATGAATGGTGAATCTTTCTTTCTTGTGATCTGAGCAAGGTTTCCTGTGGGTTTTCTCCTGATGCAGTTGGGGCTTCGAGGAGGCCATTTCAGGTGGCTACTATGATTCGAGTTCGCCCGAAGGCACCACGTCCTCCACCACCGCCAAGAACATTGCCATGGAGAGGATTCGGCGGAAGAAGCTGAACGAAAAGCTTTACGCTCTCCGAAGTGTCGTCCCCAACATCACCAAGGTACGTAACCGAGGTCTGTGTCTTCGGTCCAAGTGTTCCTGCTATTGGAGTGACCGATTGCTGGGAGTTCAGATGGATAAGGCGTCGATCATAAAAGACGCCATCGATTACATCAAGCAGCTTCAAGAACAAGAGACGGCGATGATGGCGGAGATCTCTGAGCTCGAGTCACTCAAAGAGGAGAAGGCGTCGTCGATCGGTGACCTCGACTTTGATGATCTACACTTCATGCAGAGGAAGAGGAAGCGAACCGCGCAGGGCTCCTCGTCCGCGGGTTCCCCAAGCTCGCCGCCCATCGAAGTACTGGAAGTAATCTCTCTCCCTCTCTCTCTCTCTCTCTCTCTCTCTCTCTCACGCATATACAATCAAACGGCTCATGTGACTGGTGTGCTCTGTTTGGTGCGGCGTGCAGCTCAGAGTGAGTGAAATGGGCGAGAAGACCATGGTCGTGAGCATCACCTGCAACAAGAAGAGGGACACCATGATCAAGGTGTGCGAGGTTTTCGAGTCGCTCGACCTCAAAGTACTCACAGCCAACATCACCAATGTCTCTGGCAGCCTGCTGCACACTCTGTTCATCGAGGTAGCCCTCTCTCTCTCTCTCTCTCTGTTTCTGGCGTGCCATCAGTTGTTTTATGTGAGTCAAACATGCATACGTGGACATGGTCATACGTATACACATGGACAGTCCGAATAAGCAACAATTTCGACAAAACCTCAAAGAATACTGAGAGAATGCTGACCTTTCAGATATTAAATGCATTTATGTACATGTTCATGAGAGAGATACTCATGGGAACTGTTGAACCCAAGCCCTGTGAAGTTCCCAGGTTGCTGTGGCCTTTCACATGGATGCAACCATCAATTCTGTGAAACTTTCTAGGGTTCGTCAGTGTTCTTCTGCATGACAACTTACAGTTGTATCAAGTTGGTACTCTGGAAATTGCATCTGCCATCCTTTTGGAAGCACAGTATCAATTCAAAATACATGACATGCTTAATCATGCCTTTTTTTCCCTTTTCCTTTTCCCTTTTTGTTTGATATGTTGAACCTTTATACCCCATGTTATTTTCAAACATGGGAGATGAGTCAGCTGTTTTTAGTGGCAGATGAATCTCTCCACCATGTTCAGCTCATTGATCTCATGATTCTTCTTCTAGGATCTTTCTTCTGCCACACAGCAGGAACAAGTGCTAGGTCATTTTACCAAAAGGAAGACTTGCTTCTACACAAACACCTTTCACATGGTTGAAAAGGATTTGTTTGTCACAAAGTCCTTAAACAAATGGATGTTTTCTTTTTCATTTGTGGTGAGAACAAGTGGACAGCATCATTCATTGTCAGGACTTGTTGAATCTTGGTTTCTTCCATGCCTCGGTTGTCTACTAGTGACTCCTTTCATTTCATATCAATCTCTTTCTTCTCCATCTTTGAAAAGAGACATGACAGAAAATAATAATAAAAAAAAGGCCTCCAAGTAGTGCAATGTTCAGAATTTATGTAATCTACATGGCTGCATATAGTCTACAAAATCCACTAATAACTAGCAAAAATTTGTTTTATGTCTGAGTTCTTGGAGTTGCCTTTTATGAGCTTAGCTGACTGAAGTGAACTATTATGTGTTGCAGACTGATGAAATGGGCAGTGCTCAAGTGAAGGAAAAGATTGAGGCAGCAATTGCTGATCTTGATAGCCCAAGGAGCCCTACAAGTTCTCTGAGTTTTTAACTCTCTTGTTTGTTCTCTACCATGCAGCAATCCACAGGGATAAGTACTTTTTCTAGTTAATAATCATAGCAGTCTCCTCTTTTCTCCAGCCTTCCCATCCTTGGACTAGATTGTTGTTGTTGTTGTGTGCCATATCACTTTTTTGACATGGATGTGTGACATCAACTTTGATGCTGAATCCAAGATTTGCACTGCACTTCTCTGTTATGCAAGTTTCAAGCAAGCATGCAGCACATGAAAAATTTCTTATCTTGTGATCTTTTGGTCAACAGGAGGGATCCCAAAGCTCTCTTGATTGACATGTTAATTCAGCTCCTCAAAGCAAACTATTTTCCTTTCAGAGCTAACCCAATCCACATCTTGGTTGATATGTTCAAAGTTCCACCAAAATTCATCAGTTTGGCAAAACATAATACAGATTTAATCCAGATCTGCAAACAGTGATAAAAGAACAGGAAACATGCAAACCAATATGGTGTTGCACAATCTAGATTGCAAATCTATAATAGCGACACGGATTATGCTCAACCGATAATTTCACAAACAAAAGGCATGTTTTCCTTCCAGTAAAAGAATTTACGACGTCAAACAACTGTGGTCGAAATATTAGTGATCTAAAATTAGCACACAGAGAACTTGTCAAGCTGAATACAAGGGGCTCTGGCTAGAATCTGATGCCAAGTAATTGGTTTTCTGAGAGTAGTTCACAGAGCTCTGTGGTAGAAATATGACAGTGTGATCTAAGAATTAGCACACACACAAGCTGTCAAGCTGAATATAATAAGGAGCACTGGCTAGAATCTGATTCCAACTAGTGGCTTATCTGAGAGGAGATCAAGTAGGTTAATTTGGACAGTAACTCTTATGGTGGAAATCCTCATCATATTACAGCAACCAAATGTGCACCTTCTAGATGTCTAGACGTTCGTGCTTCAGCTACTCCAAACACTTTTCAGTGACTTAGGAGTCATGGTGATTTCCACTCAGCCTGCAACTTTTGCTGTATTGTATGAAAAAAAAGAGAAGCATGACGATGACAAACCATGACAACCAAGCACTAATACTCTTCATTCTTATCCCCAGCCCTAAACCTAACCCTTGCCCAAAGAACAAGTTATCTCAGACATAATGTTACTAATTCACCTTAAATTCTATCACAGACCTCAAAGTAAATCTTTTGCATCTCAAAGGATCTCAATCGACAAGACCTCTCCAAATGCAGGGCAAATGCAAAAGGCACTCCTGCACTTATCAGAACCATCACATACTGAGCTTCCAGAAAAGAAAAAGCAAGAATGCACCGAATAAGATTAAGATCTATGCATTGCGAGCGAAAGAATAAAAATGCTGAACTCCATCAATATCTCAACAACTCCATCTTAAATGAGGCATTCTTGCTGTTAATTAGTGAGACATTTTTAGGTGATAAGAATATGACAAAAGTAGAAAATTCATCCTATTATGCAATATTTTCAGATGATATCTTATTATTCCTCCTAACCCCATAGCCTAAAGATAAAAATAAAGCAAGACTAGTTGCAACGTCTGTCTGTAGAAGCTAGGAATGGCAAGATTACAGTGCTGATGCTACAACTACAACTATGCCAATCAAGGAAGAGAAGCTTGTGGAAACCTACACAAGTAAAGTCGAACTAATCATGACAAATGCAGAAAGCGGAAGCTTTAGCTCTTCCGTCGTTCAACCACCTCATAACTAAACTATGGAGAGCATGGATGCACAAATGAGCGACAGAAACTACCATCGAAATCAAAACAGAGGCCGGCCCCCGACAGGGGGATTTTATCAAACACTTGGCGGTTAGAAAACTTAGATGCTCTCACTCACGGTTCATGGCGAGGGTTCTGCTGCTGTACTCGAGGATGTCGGAGGCCACCGTGGCGTCCACCGGCACGTTCGTTCCCGGATTCAAGGTCGGCGTCGGGAAGACAATTGCTCGCGGAGTGGAACGAAGCAGAGAGAGACAGAAAGAGACTAGTTAACATTGACGGTTTTATTGACCCCGAAAAACTTGCTCGCTTTACGTGCAGGCCCCACATATCTACTCGGTGACAAAGACACCGGTGAAGTTCTGCGCGTAAGCTTCAGCCGTAGATCCTGCATGTGCGCGTTGCGTTATGTAGCACAACGTCGATTTTAATCACCCCGGAAAATTTTCTCCGGTCAAGTGGAAGGACGAGCGACATGAAGGACCCACATGTCTGCTCGGTGACAAAGACGACGGAACACTCCTGCGCGTAAGCTTCAAGCGTGTATTCTATTTGTGCGTCAGGTGTTATGTATCGGACGTCGATTTTAATCCTCGGAGGACTGTCTGAGTCACGTGCTGGGACCCGCAATAACAAGGACCCACATAACTACTCCGTAACAAAGACAACTGTAAAATCCTGCGCGTAAGCTTCACTCGTAGATCCTGCTTGTGCAAGTAGCGTTATATAATACAAGATAACCCAGCTGATGTTCTTATCCAATTCCCCCAATTCTCTCTTTGATGGCTCGAATCCTCTCTCGAGCCCTAATCCCATATCCCTACTGCTCCCATCGCCTCCTCTTGGCCGCGGAATCCGCTCTCCTCCCCTTTTCCGTCCGCCTCCTGGCCCTTCGCGGCCGCTCCGACGCGCGGATCGTCGAGGTGGACGTCGGCACCGAGGACGACGCCGGCGAGGTCGAGGACGAGGTCGAAATCGACGTCCTCGGCCTCCGCCGCCTCGAGGACGCCATCCACGCGATCTCCATCCGCAGGTCGGCCCCGGACTGGCTCCCCTTCATCCCCGGCTCCTCCTACTGGGTTCCCCCACCGCGGCGATCCGTCGGAGTGCTAGAGGTGGTGCGGAAGCTGGCGAACCCGCTGACGGAGGAGGAGACCATGTCGCTGACGAACATCCGCGGGTGGCCTTCGTCGGCCTACTTTGTGGAAGGTGATGGATTTATTGCGATCTTGCTCGTGAGAATTCTTTTGGTTGATATCAGAAAAGAAAAGATCTTTTTGGTAAATTAAGTTGTCACCATAATTTCTTTCTGTTCAATGCTGTAGGAAAATGCATGTTTCAAGGCTTTAGTGCTTGCATCAATTAATGTTCATGAAGCGCCTTGCCAAGCAATAAGCTTCTTCTATCTCAAAAGCATGATATTTTGGACAAGTCCTGATGGTTCTGCACTAGACTGATATACTGAATTTTCCTCTTTGTGTGTTAGCTTGTATTCCTAACGTTGCTTATGTTTATAATAGAAGCTTGTTTGAGCTACTTGGTGAATTGATTATATTCTGTAAGGGAGTAATTAATGCTGGTTCACTTAAATTGGCTCTGATAAAACTTTGAGATGCCATGGTTGTGATGCTGCTGCTATTATTTTTTGATACCTTTACATACAGGTAATTTAGTACCCATTGAGGTTCTTTTTTAGCCCTTATGGTTTATTTCTGAGGCCATTATATTATTTTTTATGCCAAAGTATTCATGGATTTAAGGAGAATAAAGGATGAGAAAAAGGCGAGAAGAATGAAAAATTTATCTTCCCGTTCTTTTCTTTTTTGTATTGGTAGCATTCCTCCGGTGGTCATCTCCTTGTTTTAATGTTTTTGCATTGTTTTTCTCTGGCTTCTTTCCCTCTTTCTATTGCATTTTGATTGAAAAATGTGTCAGAACTGAAGGGCGTAGCAGATGAGTTGATTTTGTTTAGTGATCGGTCCATGAGTAACTTACAAACCATCCATCGTTAAAGAAAATCCACTATACTTTTTGGCTGGATAACTAAATTAGGGGCCACCTAACTGTTACCCAGCTTGCTAAGGACCAGCCAAAAGTTAATTTTTAAGTCTGATTACCTGGATCTTGGACGGTACAGCCGCAATTGAGGGGCTGTCTCATCAGTCCATGTGTTAGTCTGTTTAAATAATGTTACCATAATTCACAGTGCAAAGTTTAAAATTCTTCAGTGGTTTTAAAGATGTTCTTTGTTGCTGGAAGAACTATAGATTAATGAACTAGTGTTATGGGTTCGGTGGTGGTATAGCAACACCTATGTTATGTGATTCTTGTTATAACACATACAAATCAACTACAGGTATTTCTCCACATTCTGTGAAGAAGAACCCGAAGAAGGCATCAGCAGAGTCTGATGACGAAGAGTGATCATTCTCTACCGACGGATACAGCTGGGTTGGTGACAACATTTGCTTCCCAGAGGTAGATCAATATTGTTTATTCGAACATAATATTTCCTTATGCATTTCTGCATCATTATGATGGTTGTATCACATTAGGTAGAACTTGGGTGGAGTACTTGTGTATCGGATATCAATTTGCAGTTCAATCGTGTCGTGCACTTCTATCATGCCTCTAATTTTTAATTAATTGTGTGCGTATGCCGTGTGTGTTGATGTCGTGTGTCCGTCATCCATTGTGTGCATGCGTCCGTGTCCATGTGTCTGTCCGGACATGCATGTGTGTGTGTGTGTCTGTTACTTTTATTGTTATATCTGTGACATATTAGTTCTGTTTGTTTTTCAAGAGAGTTGCCATATACCCACCCCCATGTAAACTTGTCCGGTCAATATTGATACCCTAATTTAGTATCCATGGTTTATCAGGGTGAAAGTAGTATGTTAACCAACAAACTGATGCATTATTATTGGAATATCAATATTGTAGCAGCTTTTAGCTGGTTATTTGATCCTTTCTGGTCTCATGTGCAGGTGTATGCTCTTGATATAACTTAGCTGCTGTGCCCGGCGGTCCAGGGGATGTAAATAGAGGAATGGAGCTGTTAGTTTCACTTGTTAGCAGAATAAATTCTGTGTATTGGCTGCGTTTTCAATGTTGGTTTTTTTTTGTTCCTTTTGGTGCCTCTCGTTTTGTTACCTGATTACCAGTATGGACAGCCACAAAGCTTTCCCCAAACTGCCAGTGTTGTCACAGCTTTTAACTTAAATCACACAAAAATCTCAAGATGCAGCATGAACAAACCTGCATATATGGTGGTGCTATGATGACCCACTGTTTGCTGTATCTCTTGCTGCCTTGGAAGGCATTCTCTCTGGAATCGAAACAATGGTACTGTTGGCTTGGGCAGAAATAGGAACAGCATGGAATAAATTCCTCGTATAGGAAATTGGTAGCAGTAGTTCCAGCCGGATGGTGGCAGAACTCCCACTTTCCAGATGGGGTTGCTAATCCCCCCAACACTGTTTTATGTCATCCGAATCAAAGAGTTTGGCAAGAAAGAGACAACCGTCTACGTGTATTTATTTGATGCGCCGCCATCTTTGGATTTTGATGGTCGAATGAGATGAGCATTCAAACCGGGGGAAATCAAATAGAGAATTTTTCAGACATTTTCCTGATTAGGAAATACTAAACATAAACTGCTGGATTTTACATACCCAAGTAACTTTGGGTTTCTGCAACTCCGGCCATCAGTGGCTGCAATGCATGAATGCATACATAAAGAGTAACTCACTTGGTTATTAATATTTATAAGAGCATTAATTCAAAGTAGCTTCTCATCTACAAAGCTGCTCTTACCTGACACGCATCATAGAGACTGATAAATTTCTGTTCAAATGAGCAGAATCCACAAAAGGTATGATCGGAAGGCTATGTGTAAGTTAACAAAAAACCATTAGTGTAGTAAAGAAGGAAAAAAAAAAAAAAATCTTAGCTCACTGCTCCAAGAGGTGATCGTGGGGGCATTCAGTTGGCAGAGTCAACGGGGACTAGATCTGCTTCATGCTCCAACGATCGCCTGCTTCTTCAATAAGCCAGATTCCATGGTTCTGCATCTAAGACTAGCATAAAACTTGGGACCAATAGGTACGGGGGTAGCTGTGGAAGAGTTATGCTCCACCAACAAATGGCATCTCTCCATGAGTCACTTAAATGGAATTGGAGTACAATTGCATCAAATTGTCAAGAGCTTCAGGATAAAATTTTCTAGCAAATAAATAGCATGGCCTCTTCATCCCGTTCCATAGACAAGGTCTCTTCTGAACTACTTTCTGTAAGGTAGTATGCCAAAATGAACAAAGAATTATTCATGTATTTTGGGTCAGTGAATACAAAGAAAGAGAAATTGCATCAAGGATTACAAACCTACATCAAATTCTTGAGCTACAACAAGAGATTTAACTAACTGCCTAGTGTAACTTTGATCTACATCAAGAGATGTAACACCTATGCATACACTACAGAAGAATCCAATAATCAAGAGATTTACATCAAAATGTTTGAGATCAATTCAACTTTGATCTAATGTAGAAGACCTGTTGCTCAAAAGTTTATACTTCAATTCCCAGTTTGAACATCGTTTAACTGCCGTTCCCATGGCTTGAAAAATTTTATGAAAGTCACTTTTCATACGACCATAAATCTTTTATTTCTATGGACATAGATGCCTTCTGGTGAACTCCATTTTATCATGAAAATCCACCTTTCTATGATTTGATTTTTAAACTAGTTATAGTTGAACATTCGTCTGCCATTGTCATCTGTTTCAGATTTATGGTATTTTAGTCTGCAAACCCTTATCATATTATAAGCTATCCCGCTAGCATTAAGCGTTGGTAGTTCTTCTTTGTCCATAGAGAATGCAGTAGTCCTGGTTATCTTTTGGTGTAGGACTCCAGGATTATGATTACACCTCTTTCCTCATATGACTCCAAAGAAGTGACTCTATCCTAAGCAACAACCATTAAGTAATTGCTGCAGTCATGGTTCTTCATCAAAAACCTGAATTCATAGGGAACTTAACTCTTATTAGAACGGACTGGTTACAGTGAATTTTGGGAGAGCTCGTGACAAGGTGGAAGAAAAATTTTCACTTTGCCAGATACATGCATGCTGACATGTATATTTCAGACTCAGATGCCGCCAAAAGAATGGTAGTTGGTAATGAGTCTAATGACTACCTAACTAATAAATTTTAATAAACAAAAACATCGGTTCCTGACTATTTCAGATCAGACACATGAATTCCTTCCTATACTGGGCTCTTCTGAGGATGAGTCTTTACACAATCCAAGTACCATCAATCCAGTGTTCCTCATCAAACTGTTGTGTTTCCAGGTTTCTCTTTTTTACAACTACAAAGCATCTTCTATCTTTTCTGGTAACACAAGATATCACAATGTCAGCATCCACATATCTGCTACGTCAACATAGAATTTGTCGTCTCCTAAATATCCAACAGTATATGTCTAACCAATTAATATTAGCAACTGAATAATTTTACATAAATGTAGAAAATAGAAACGTGAGAATAACTGCCTAATACTTTACAATGCAAGACCATCATAATATATCTTTATGAAGTAGAAGACAGAAGGACAACTGGGAGCAGATTTACAGAGCTTACCTTCGAATCACTTGTAACATGAATGCTCTCGTCGATTGACTGCAAATGATAGAGCATCATTAATATTTAAAAATTGCTTTATATATGCATATCTTTTCTAAGCTATTCAAAAGAAAGTTGAACATACTGCAATATTTTTCAAGAGCTCAAAGGTAACATCTCGAGTCCTATAAGCCTTTGGATGCCATTTTCCTTCAGACCAATCTACATGGGTAACTGACCAATTCGCAATTCCACCAGGATCAACCATCTGAAAATTAATAAAAATCACAGGTAAACAGAATAGAATAGATGAAGCTACAAATAGGAAGACTAATTTGCTAACATGGAAGAGAGTTGGCAGATAATGCTCATCAGAATAGCAATTGCGTCCTTCCATTCCTGGCTGTGACAATCAAAACAAATGTTAGCATCAGAACATTTAAGTGAGGCAAGAGACAAATGCAATGAAAAAAACATATACATGTTCTGTATTCATAATGATAAGCTTGCTCCCATCTGTCAACAAATTTTGTTGAGGGTTATGAAAATAGCAGTACTACTATAGTAAATTTGGAGGTAGTGTCTCAAACTTTACACAAGAAGTATATGCTTGAACATCCAAAATCATGTCTACAAGGATAAACAAAGAACAAAGCATGACGCAGAAAGATGCTATTTGACTTTTCAAGCATACTGAAATGCCAGTCTGTGCACTTCAACCATATATAAGGAACCTTGATAATTCTTCCATAATTCATTCAAGGGCTCGCTTAATAATTCAATTTCTAAAAATTCAGTAATCCAGAAACCATTTTAGGCCATCGTATACCGTACTTCAGCATGTGAAATAGAGTTCCAGTGGTTGTTTCATCTCATTTGAGAAGTCTTTATCTTCAGTTTGTGTTACTATTTTGCAATTAATTATAGACTAATTAGCTTTTGTTTTATTATAAGTACAGGGTGATGTATATTAAATAGCTGTTCTTAGAAAAAACATATTGAAGTTTTAGGTTGATTGAATCTCTTTCCTATTACTTAGTATACCATTTGTTGAAAATCCTTTTAGAATAATGAGATATGACCACAGATGTTCTCTATCTCATCAGGTTATATAGAGGATAATGAATTTATATAGACATACAAGCGTGTTGAACAGAAGACTTTCTCGTTCAAGCAGATTCGTTTTTCACTTAATTCTATTGTCCTTTCCTCATTGTTTCTACATTCAATTACTAAAGCTTCAAGCTCAGATATTATGTCACTTGTTTCTCTACAAAGTTATGCAACAATATAGAAGGTCGATATAGTTTCTAAGTTAGAAGAACCAACAAGTCCGTAAGCCTGTCACATCCATATCCAACACTCCAACTTTGACACGTACAACACTTGCTTGACATGCCTCTAGAATGGCCATTCTATGTCCCTTTTAGTGGATGAACACACCTCACATGGAGCTGATAATTTCCATCATGACAGGACATTTACCCGAAATATACATTTCATCTCCCAATTCTTTTCAGATGCATTTAGTGTTAACGTTTTAATATGTATAATGATGTTTATACTAATTGATTAGATTCAAAGATTCTTACTTCATATGTCTTATGACTTCTAGGATAATCTTTATTGATCACTATATTACCTGTATAAAGATTAGCTTCTTATTTAATTATTATTAAAAGTTCTGGTTTGTTAATGAGTTGTTTTGCTTATTATTAAATATTATACAGAAAATTTAAAAAGTTAACCTGCATTCCTGTCATGTCGTATTTTACTCTTTTTTTTTTTTTCAAATTGTCCTATCATGGTTTCTGTACTACTGTGTCCACATATTGTTTCTCCATCTGTTCATATGGGAATACATGCATCCTAGCTTGTCAATTCCAAAATACTCGAAATTTTGTTAATGACTACTGACCAAGAAAATTACTGATTCATTTCAGGCCTTTCTTTCTGATGCCATTTACAAGATGAGCAACCAGTAGACACAATGTACTGTAGTGATTATGTTCTGGGAAAAGTTGTTTTATCATATTATAGAGAAGCTCTCTTTTGGGGATAAAAGTTAAGATATACCATGGTCTATCAATAGAGTCTGATAATTAGTAACACAGAATGACATATCCCATTAAACAGGAAGATTTGTAATGCGCTGATGATAAAGAAGCTCTTCTTTTGGATAAACCATGGTTAGTTGACAGAACATGACAATTTACTGATACAGAATAAAAGACCAATTGGAGGTTTCTAGGGAGCTATATTGTATTGCATGCAAAATATAACTCATCACAACCATAAAAACTTACCCTGCAATAAAGCTTGAATTTTTTATAGTAAACACCATCAGCCAGAATTAGCAAAGCATGTTGCCGCTTGATTGAGAACCACTGTTACAGGGTCAACAACTAGGATGTAAAACAGAAAATATCATGTAAAGCAACCAACATATTGTTTAAATTAATACTATTAATCACCAAAAAATATAGCAACAGTTTTTGCCTTGCAAACCCATATTGAAGGTGTACATATAGGGCATTATAATCACTTGAACTCCATTTGCTGGCTTTATAATCTAATCCATGCTTTCTTAAGTTTCTTGGGTTTCAGTAACAGAACAAAACATCTCCAACATGGTTTCATTTTTTTTTTTCTTGGTTTCAGATAATGGTCAGAACAAATTAAATTTGGATTCAATATCTCTTTAAAGAATAAATGCACCCTACTGACCCTTGATTTTTGGAGTCATTATATCTTTAAAGAACCAAGAATATTTTGGTTATTTTTTTAGAGCAACTGAAATTACTAAGTTATGTTTCCTAGAAAAATGATTTAGATGTCCGTGGTCTTTTAGATGAGAGCAAACCAAGAGTATGTCGGTCATTAGTAGGATTATCTTGTAGCAAATTGTTGTACTCATAATCATCACATGGAGAAATGGCAAACCTACTCTTTATTTGGTCTCATTCAACCTCTAAAAAGCCTAGGGCAGGTTAATCTCTTTTCTATATAAATGACCCAGAAGCTTTAAACTGTTCTCATGTGCATATGTATATGTACATGTATAAACATTTAGATTAATCTTGTCACTTTCAGAGTACCTTGACTGCCCTTTATGGTTCAACAGTTTAGCTATTATGTAACATGTCACTTGAGCACAAGAATCTTGAACTCCGATTCAGTAAATTTCATTATGATGAATTGTAGTTGTATATATTACCTGTGCACCCTTCCTGAAATCTTCTTTTTCAATCTCAGGCAACATATTTTCAGAATATCTGCCTGTTCCATGAGGGCCAGGATCCTCAAAACTGAAAATAAGGCAAAAAAGTCATTTGCTAAAGCTGAGACTTCAGATTATATGCTTGTCTGTAACTGAAAGATACATAAAAGTAAGCCAGCATAGAAAATTCATCGGGGAAACATATTTAGATTTCATATGATGTAGATGGCTGTACCAGTCAATAAAGCTGATATTTGTTCCCGTCAGATAGTTATATACATAATCAAAATTGTGTAGTGGCACACAACTGCAAACAAAAATTGAACAAATAAAATGCTGACTGATTGAACATCATCACTCAGTTGAAAAGAAAAAGCAGCATGTGGCTCATAACAATCACCTATCAGAGAGCAACAAAAAATGCTGATTATCAGTGTCTTGAAGTGCATTTACCAATAACCTCTTTTCTGCTTCAACCATTGAAATTTTTCCCCAGGCCACCTGCATGCACATTGGACATTTTTGAAATATGTCTTTTTGTAAGCAATAATTCATGATCCCAGGAATATAGATAGATTTTTCCTTTGATACGAAAGTCACACTTAGGTTGATAAAAAACAACTGTAATTACCGTGATCCAAAAAATTCATTTACAAGGAGCAAATGCAATCTGTGCTGTACAACTAAATAAGTTACATCTATTTAAGTCGTAACTTTTCTAGGTCCATAGAAATGTTTGTGCATTTTCCTTTCCTGCTAAAAATATGCGTTTGCATCATGCTGTTTCTCGAGCTTAAAACCCTCCAGTTTGGCATCACGGTTAGGCGGCCCTGTTGGCATCCATGCAAGTATCCCTATGCATGTTGGCAGCCTTGCTTCAGGTACTCAGAATCAATTTTCTTGTTGCACATGGGAAAAAAGATCCAGCTACATCAGAAACAACGATATAGGACAATCTAATTGGGCTGTGAATCACATAATAGCCTAGCTAAAGGGAATAGACATGCTTAGCAGACCAAGTATAGGACAATCTAAGTTTTTTTCCTCACAGACATGAATTAGTAACAAAGGAGATATAACCTCTTAAGTCTGTACAGCCTTGTGAAAGGGTAATTCCTATATTAGATTAAGTGAATATGCAAGTCAGGCCAAAAGTTATAACAAAGAAGGAATAAACTCAGTTGAGCACACTCCCACAGAATGTCTCGTCTGCACTCTACCTCTGCTATACCTATCCTTTAGGGTTGAAAATGGATTAGTTAATATCTGTCAGAATTTGGACCCAGATATGGATAGCATCAGATTAGATATTCAGATTCAGATATTAACGGGACCCAAATCTTCAGGTATGGATTTGATTAGACTTTTTAAATTAGGATCAGATTTGGGACATCTAATAGCATCCAAACCTTTTTTTTTTAAATAGGATTGACTTGATCTTTTCAAGTCGATCCATCTACCAAAGATTTTTTTTTTTTTTTTTTGTAACAACAAGCTGATTGGAACTTGCAAAACTTTCTTTTTCTAAATCTGTTTATATATGTGTATTTATATATGCATTACACTGATTACTTTACAATCTGACCTCCTTGCTTGCTGATTATATCTAATTTCCATTAATATTCATCTAAATCAATCAATTCAGAATTCCATTGGAGTCCATTCAAACACCAAATTTTACTTTTATCTTTCCAACATCTGATCTATATCTGTTTCTTTCATCTATCCATTTGTATCTGGTACATATTCATAGCTGTCTTGATCAAATATGGTTTCAAAATTTTGGATCCATCTATTATCCATATTTGTATTAGCATCTACATTTTTGCATCCATCTATTATACCTACAGGCATGAGGACTGTGGGGACCTGCCCCTAATGGGACAGGGATGGGGAAAATAAACGGGGATAGGAGTGGGGGGCATTTTATATTACCTGTGCAAATACAAGGCGGGGACGGAAAGAGCACTCCCCGTCCCATAGTCATACCTATACCCGAACTCGACCCATTAATATGTGGGCTAAGCTGTTAGGCCCAAACACTAGATGAGTTAGACTTTCATTATTCAAATTAGATTAGGTGAACCTTGATTGAATCGATTATGATTTAATTAAGAACCATTTGGTTCAATTAAATCAAATGAAACATCTCTTCATTCTTAACTCTTTGTTTCCTGTCTTTTCTTCTATCTTCATTTTCTGCTCCAGTTTTTCTTATTTCTCTTCTATACATGGAATTCTAACCTTTTCCTCTTAATTATGAACAATCTCTTTTTGCCAACATATAAGACTAGTTTGCTTCCCAGAATTTTTAGGTGTAATTTATAATATGAATGCTTATTCACTGATATTTACATGTGATAATTCTACTGAATAACCTTTAGCAAAAGAATTGTGTTTCAATATTATTAGAAAGTTGAATATGTTTAAAAAGAAGCTCTTTAACCTTACATAAAAGAATTTCTGACAATGCATAGAAAATCATAGGAATTGGATTACATTATACACTTAATAAGCACCCAGAAAAACAACAAAAGCATATATTTCTTGACAAACATAAGTTATTTGGCAGACAGCAAGTTTGGCTTTGGTTATATTCTTACTATATGTTAGCTGAATAAATTACACATTATATCAAGCAAAGTGAGTTCTTTTGTGCAACCAATGAAGTACATTTACATTTCTTCAACATTATATTTGGTAATTATATATACTTTCAGGGTGATTAACAGAACTTACAGTAGTCCATGCACTTTGTTTCTGACTGGAAATGAAAAATCAATTTAGATATTGGAAACTTGTTGAAAGAGTACCTTTTCACTATGGATATCCGTGTCACTGAATAAAGGACTCACATGTACTGGTTTTTCTGTTGATGCATGCACATAAATAGAGAATCTACCTTCATGACCCTGCACATAAAGGTCAAGATTGCATCAGATTGGAGATGTCACCTATTAATTAGAACTTTCATAAAAATATTCCAAGCTGTTGCTGTCTTATAGCAATAGACCCTAAAGTGCTTCATGAAAATAACAGCAAAGTTAATCCAAGTGCATACAAGTTTCATCAGCATAGGGAAAACCATGGTTGTGAACGAACATAAAGAACAACATCAAAACAGAGGGTGGAATAAAAAGAATAGTACCTGGTAGTTTTTTTGAATAAAGTCTGGTCCAGTTGATCCTTGTAGTTTATAAACAATACCGACTTATTGATTGGACATAGGGGTTAATAACACTCATAGCTACTAAAAGATCATTTATTAAGAAGTATAAATTGATAAATACAAATACAAAATCCCAATTTCATGCAAAACTAAACCTCATAAAGTTCTGAAGGATTCACAAAGACTCCTGAACCAAGACCGGAACATAGAAAGATAGAGTTCAGAACCCAAATGATGAAAACATTAATGTCTTTTATAGCTGTACATAGAATTCAATATAATACTGTCACATGATAGTGAGCCTTGCTATTTATAGTAAACTCATTCCTCTACAACCAAGATCTCAAGGGTTTGAGCACAAGCAACCTCTCTGCTTGTGAAAATAAGATTTCATAAATTAATACTGCATCTATGGAAGCAATTGGCTGCCCTTTTTAATACCTATTATTACAAATAACATCTCATTACATTGAATAACATACCAATATGGGCTTCTATTTTCATAATTCTCACTTCGTAGTCATTCAAGTCTTATATAAGAGATCACTTTAACATTCGGCCATATAGTGAATGAGCATAGTCCACAAACGTCTTGAAAAGTTAGGTAAAGTGATCATTCTTCAACCTGGAATTGAAATTCACTCCTAGATTGTAATTTGCATGAGTTACAAATGCTATAATAACCAAGAATACAGGCAGGGTAGCAAATGATTATATAATTAAAAAGATGGATATCAAGACAAGGGTTGTACCAGGAAAAACTTCTCCCAGAGCTTTTCAAAGGGCAGTGAACCTGCTGTTAAGAACATAAAAGCGATTTTAGGATTCTTTGACTCCACAGCTGGTGCTGATAGAATGTCCCTAATCACAACACGAGCAGCAAGCTCATCATCAGAATAAACCCTAGTGCGCACAGGTGGAAGCCACTCCATCCAAGGGCTACAGACATGGGAAGACATCAAGTAGCATGCTGAATAACGCTGGGGTGGATAAACATATAGCACAATTAGCATCGTGCAGACCAACAATATCATGGCAATGATCCATAGAGGCCTTCTTGAGCGGGCTCTGTGGCGTGGAGCAGGCATAATTTTCAGGTAACCGGTGCCGGGGCAACAACACCTGTTCAACCATCATATATTGAACCTCATTGGACCATAAAGTCGATGATATCTTCCAGTGGTAGTTGAATCCCAAAGGCTGCTAACAACAGTAGGCTCAATAAAACAGCGGCTTCAAAAGACACAGTGTTAGTTATTGATGTACTGTGAACCTGAAACAACACAACAGAATCACTAACTTTATGCATTTACAATCAGAAATCCCAATTCCACACAGAGCAAAAGCAATTCTAAACAAGGGATTCGAAACCCGAAAGACGAGTAAGACTATTAGCAAGATCAGGGAAATTTTATTAGATTGAGAACGACATCCAGTTAGTTAAGACAAAGCCGATCATCCTCCTCGAAAGCTATATCTACTCTACCAGCTACATAAACCCAATGGAAGACGATAATACACCAGAAGAAGAAATTTAACCAAACACATTAATTGGAGCAATAATTCATCCCGTGAGGTCGATTTCCAATTAAAATCGATATATGATAACGCAAAATAGTTTCTCAAAGACACTCAAAGAAACATTACCTAAGAATAGCAACAAAGGAGGAAGAGGAAACAGATCGGTCTATTCAAGAAATCCGACTCCGGAGTTCCCTAACAGCAAGTACGAAGAATACCGCTACGCCCAGAGCAATCAAACGACTCCACGAAAAGCAAAGGTAACGAGTTTCAACGGATACCGAAAAAATCGACCAAAATATCAGAGAAAAAAGCGGGGGCAGCAGCGTAACTCCGATCGGCCGCGGAATTGACGGAAAAATGGATCTCGCGAGCTCGTTGGACTTCCGATGGAGAGGCGAGGAGGCCACAAGCGAGCAGAGCGTGAGATATGGGAGAGCAGGGTACCATCGAGAGCGTTTACTAGCCCGTGAAGAGGGATCCCGTCCAACTAGTGCATGGATGGAAATGTGACGCGTCCTTTCATGTACACAAGAAAAGGGTGGGGTCGACATAGTTGAACGACACTGATGAGGAAATTGTAGGGATCTACTTCGAGGATGAACTGGAGGGGATCGGGGAAGCGGTCTTCGTTGTATCGCCAGCATTTTTTCCCCCGGTAGAATACACTTCTTACCTTTCGTACCCAACACAACCGGTTCGATCATTCGATAGACTATCCGGGACCCACAAGGAATCACAGCTGGCCGTCGTTTGCGCAACAATATCTACCGGCAGTTTTCTCGGAGGCAACGACCGCCTTCATCGAGACAAGGATTAAATGGACGAGTAATTAAAGAAAATTCTCAATAAATGTAAGGACAAATTTTCGAAAAAAATTATTTTTTTTGGATTTTTTCTAGAAATATCCCCATCTCCAGAATTATCAAACAAACGCCTCTTTATTATTTAATATCTGAAATATTTTTTTCTCTTTTTTTTCTTTTCTTATGGATTGACTCTGAACCGATCCAGTTATAATAATTTCCATAATATTATAATATTTTTTAGTATAAAAATACTATAATATGATTTTTTAAATATAAAAATATATAAAAATTATATTTATGATATTTTTATACTTCGTTATAATATTTTCAATCCAGTTATAATAATTTCCATAATATTATAATATTTTTTAGTATAAAAATACTATAATATTATTTTTTATATATAAAAAATATATAAATATTATATTTATGATATTTTTATACTTCGTTATAATATTTTCAGTAATATTAAGAAAGCACTATAACATGGTAGCATTTTAAATGTATATATTATATTATAATATTTTTTGATATTATTAAAAATAAAATAACATAGTGTAAAAATATTATAACCAAATTGATTCATGATAAAAAACGATGATAGATGATTAGGGATATTTAAAATATTAAGAAAAAAATACTGTTTGAGAATTCTAAAATGAAGGATGTATTTTTTCTTTTCAAATCTAATTTAATTAAAATATTCAATGAACCCCACCTTCGATTATTAACAGACGATTTTGACTTGTGAACTATGTAAATTACAAAGGAGATGAGAAGCAAAGTCAGAGAAGGAATGGTCCTTCCTTTGGGTGTCTTTTTCCCTTAGAATTAATGGACAACTCTTCCTTTTTGACCTTTCCAAACCGGGCCCAGAAAGAACACTGTTCTGAAGAGTCTAGTGGGTCCGTGTTGGGACACTGTTCTGAAGAGTCTAGTGTTGTATGTCCATCTCACGAGAATGGGACAAAAAAAAAAAAAAAGCTTCTTGATCTATCATATGTATGGTCACATCCTTACTATATTTCATAGCTCAATGTGATTGCATCAAAGGAGACCGATGCTTTTGGATTTGATATGATCGCTTCTAAGATAAAAAAATTACTAAGACTTTTTGGCCTTACCGATTTATAGCTTGATATAATCATATTCAAAGTTTATGAGACATCATAATTTATCGCATCTAAAATCAATGATGCTTGGTGTCACATGTGATCATTATACACCCGTAACACCTTCATATCGTTTATTGATTTTTCTTGCTTGTATATATATTTGTTAAAGTAATATGGATGTCACTCATGAATCTGCTATGGTAGCGAACGTCTTAAAAAGTTTACAAACGTTATGCCACTCGAGTTACCAAAAATCATACTATTATGTAAAGGCATGGATTACCGCATCGAACTAGAGTCGAGCGTGAAGCCTCCAACAAGACTACCATACCGCATGCCTTCTCTAAAGTCAACAAAGCTTACGAAGCAATTAGATGAATTACTAAGAGGTGATCTCATCTACAATTCTAAAACACCATTTGGAGTTCTAATTTTCTTCTAAAAAAAATAAAATAAGAGTCTCTGATTATGCATCGATCATCGAGCTTTAAACAATGTGATGGTGAAAAACAAGTATCATATTCCACTCATCGTAGGCTTATTCGACTAATTAGGCAAGGGAAGTATTTCTCCAAATTTAACCTTTAATCGATGTACTAGCAAGCGCACATAGCTGAAGGTAACGAAGCGAAACTACCTATGTGACCAGGTATGGATTATTTGAGTTTTTAGTGAAACCTTACGGCTTAACCAATGCTCCGACTATATTTTATACTCATATAAATCGATTTTCCAAGGAGTATCTAGACAAGTTTATGATCGTCTACTTTGTTGATATCGTTGTCTACGGTACGAAGGTTTAGTTTATGTGGCTACCATTAAATCCTAGGATGGGTCATGCAAGATTAGAGATGAAAACTTATAATCATGATAAAATTTCAATGATCAAGGTATCCTACTTCATCCTAACTTTTTGATCCATCATTCCTATGGTAATGTCCTTTCTATGTTTCATAGCTTAATGCAATCACATCGAAGGGTATTAATGTTTTTTGATTTAAAATGATCGCATCTAAAATAAAAAATTAATGACACTTATTAACCTGACATGATCCCATCTATAATTAATGATGCTTCGTTGTGTTAAGAATTAACAATACTTTTTAGAGTGATACCATCACGTCTAAAATCAATGATGATTTGTAGCTTGATATAATCACATTCAAAATTAATGATGCATCATAATTTAGACATATATAAAATCAATGATGCTTTGTAATATATTTTCTAAATCAATATTATTTCACGACCAATTTGGGTGTGTGAAATTAATAACGCTTACTTACTTGACACAATAGTATAATCATATAGAATATTATGAAGGAAAGTGATTTTTATCATATAATTGTGTCAATAGTTACAATCAAAAAATATGATTTGTTTTGGTTTTAGTGTTAGATTATGTAGAATATCTAACATATTAATTTCTTTCATGATCTTATAAAAAGAATATATTAATATTTATATAAAAAATAAGATATTTTTTATCTTAAAAAAGGAATCGAGAAAAGTTCAAGCTGAAAATTCCTCAATGGTTTTACTTATAAGGTAGAATAGCTAACTACAAATGATTGATCATGTGGTTCACAAGTGTAACTACATTTCAAAGCAGTTATGATCAATGAAATTATCAGTTCTCTACAATGAACAAAGTAATGATATTGATATCTCCCGCTCATTAGAGTTACAAGATCGATCACAATTATAACGACAACTCGGAGGCATCAGAAATAATCAAGCAGTTGAGACTTCAAGCCTTCTGTCCCTGATGAAATGATGACACTGGGCAACTTCATCGGCTTCATTGCCTTGATGATGAGGGTATTATGGTAACTTCATTGGTGTTTCCCATAACCGACTAGAAAAGTAGGATGGAATATAGAGAAATAATAATAAAGCTAGAGCCACTTGATGTGGAGGCCACTCATGAATCTACTATGGTGGCTGAAGTTTTAAAAGAATTTATAGATGTTGTGCCACCTGAGTTGCCAAAAATTATATTGTCGTACAAATTCATGGATCACCATATCAAGCTAGAGTCGGGCGTGAAGCCTCTAACGAGACTACCATACCTCATGACCCCTTTAAAGTCGATTGAGCTTAGGAAGCAACTAGATGAATTGATAAGCAGTGGTCTCATATGCAATTCCAAAACACTATTTAGAGCTCTAATTTTCTTCCAAAAGAAATAAGATGAGAGACTCTAATTATGCATAACTTATCAAGCCTTAAACAAGATGACGGTAAAAAATTAATATCCCATCCTATTCATTATAGACTTGTTCGACTAATTAGGTAAGAGAAAGTATTTCTCTAAACTCGACCTTCTGTTGGGGTACTGATAGGTGTGCATATCTAAAGGTGATGAAACGAAAACTATCCATGTGATCAAGTATAGATCGTTAAGTTTTTTGTGATACCTTTCGACTTAATCAATTCTCTGACCGACTCTCGTAAATCAATTATATAAGGAGTATCTAGATAAGTTTATGATCGTCTACTTTGATGAATCATTATCTATAATAAAAAGGTTTAGTTTATGTGGCTACTATATAATCCTATGAGAGGTTATGCAAAATCGAAGGTATAAACTTATGATCATGATAATGTTTTAATGATCAAGGTATCCTACTCCATCATAACTTCTTGATCCATCATTCCTATGATCATATCTTTTTTATATTTTATGGCTCAATGCGATCACATCTAAGGGTATTGATGCTTTGAAGAGTATTAATGCTTTTTGATTTGATATGATTGCATCTAAAATAAAAAACTAATGACACTTCTTGAACTGACATAATCCCATTCAGAATCAATGAGTTTCATTATATCAAGAATTAATAATGCTTTTTAGAGTGATACCATCACGTCCAAAATCAATGATTTATAGCTTGATATAATAACATTTAAAATTAATGATGCATCATAATTTAGACGTATCTAAAATAAATGATGCTTTGTAATACCTTTTCTAAAATCAATATGAAATGAATGACACTTGCTTGTTCAATAGTTGATTTTTATTATATAATTGTATCAGTAGTTACAATTGAAAAAAGATGATTTGTTTTTGTTTTTGTGTTAGATTATGTAGAATATCTAACATATTGATTTCTTTTTATGCTTGATCTTATAGAGGAAACTAAATTAATATTTACATAAAAGAATAAGATATTTCATTATCTTCTAAAAAGAATGAAGAAAGAGCTCAAGCTTTTCATTCCTCAAGAGTTTCTATTTAAAAAGGAGAATAGCTAACCACAAAATGGTTGGTCATACGATTCATAAGTGTAATTACATTTCAACGTAATCAAGTTATAGTCATAGCTCGAAGGCGTAAGAAATAATCAGATAGTTGAGACATCAAACCTTTTATCCCTGACGAAATGATAACATTGGACAACTTCACCCTATTAAATCTCAGATTTTGGTGATGAAATCAATTGATGAAATTATGATCTAATATGCATTTGAGTGATGCAGGACTAACCTCGATCAAGAAAAGACAATTCAATTAAAGCAGGAAGAATCAGACGTTGGGCCGGAGTGAAACATATCAGAAGATTAGATGTCGGGTCGGAAGGACTTCGTGCCATGAGTTTGAACATCGAATCGAAGGATTAGACATTGTGCCAAGGATATCGAAAGTTGCAGGAGTCAATATACCGATTAGGTAATACGGCGAAAGAAAGGACGATGCGTTGAAGGATCGGACGAACCAATGATATGTCGGATAACATAAGATCCATGTTTGTAATCGTGTATGTTTCGATCGAGTTAGTTGGGTATAATTGAGTTGATTTTGGGTATAACCATGCCAACTTAATTATAGGCCAATTAGGCCCAAATCAAGGTTGAATTGAGCCTATTGTTTGGCCCATTCGATGACCTATAATAGAGTCTTACGGTGATATCGCCCAGACTAGGCAGTGGTGTCAAGCGGTGGTACCGTCTAATGTCACTATGTCAGATAGTGGTACCGCCTAGTATTGGCAAGTGATAGTACCACCCAGTACTGGCGATGGTATCGTTAGTACCCTGAAAATTTGAGGATTTAAATTTTGGCTCCAATTTTTGAAGTCATTTGAAGTCTATAAATACTGTACAAATTTTTGCTTAAGTAGTGAACAAAATTAGAACAAAAACTCTATAATTCCAAGGTTGTAATCTCTTAAAGTATAGAGTCCCTCCTCTTGGAGCTTAGTGATAGTCCTAAGGGAGATGTGGGAGAAAAAACTTGTAAAAGAGGAGTGTGAATGTTCTCTCCTGAGCCTGTGAAAAGGAGAAAGAGTTGTAAGGATAGTTGATCTTTACCCGTTGGAAAGAATATCGTTAGTGAATGTCGGTGGCCTTGACGGAAGAATTATTAATGAGTTGAATGAATTATTATGGGGATAATAATTCACTGAGTCAAAAGGAGTTCTGATAGGTGAAACTCACAACTAGTTCGATATTAGGCCTAGAGGGTCACACATATATGATAGATGACGCAACGAATAAAGGATTAGATATATGATATCCAATAAGCCCCCGTTTTAATAGATTTATTGGGTGAAACCTAATAAGAGTGTAGAGTGGATATTTGGATAGAGATCTAATATCCAATATGCTAGGATAATTGGATGAAGATCTAATACCTAATAAGATAAGATTCATTATGGTTAAGTTGAGAAGGTTGTCTATAAATAGGAAGGGGACTAAAGAATCGAACTAGATTCCTTTAGCCTCCCACCTCTTATCATCTCCTCCCTTTTCTTTCCTTACCACCAACCCCTACTTAGGCCTGAGGACAATAAGAAGGGTCAACCTCCTTGTTTTGCTATTGCATGGTGGTGCATGAATGAGAGGAAAGAATGTGTCATAAGAGGAGATGCGTCGTTGCTTTATCCATTGTGGATCACCACTAGATAGGAGCTTGTGAGAGCTTCTTCGTCAATGGACTAGGATCTGAATATTAAGGGATATACAATCTCCCATAAATGAGAACGATATGATCACATCTAAAAT
>LVTN01000490.1:184925-196452 GCA_001649415.1 Musa itinerans | reverse complement strand
CTCAAAAGGTTGCTCTCTCAGTTGAGATTTGAGGGGTCTTTATAGGCCTCAAGAGGATTCAAATTTGGGCTCCAAAAATTTGAATTCTCTTAGGTTCCCGATGCTGGAGGTGCCACCGCCCAGCCAGGCGGTGCCACCGCCCAGCCAGGCGGTGCCACCGCCCAGCCAGGCGGTGCCACCGCCCAGCCAGGCGGTGCCACCGCCCAGCGCTCGGGTGCTGGGGGGTGCAACCGCCTAGCCAGGAGGTGCCACCGCCCAGCTCTCGGGTGGTGGGCGGTGTAACCTCCCAGCCCAGGCGGTGCCACCGCCTGGCTCTCGGGTGCTAGGCGGTGCAACCGCCCAGTCTGGAGGTTCCACCGCCCGACACTTGGTTTCTTGGTTGGGCTTCAAACTTAGCCCAAACCAAGTCCAAGTTTGGGCCCAGTTGGCCCCTACTTGGGTCATAGGATTAACACCTAATCCTAGCCCTAATTAACGTGCTAACTATAATTTTAAAGACATTTTCTAAGCTATTACAAAGTCCATAAGTCAAGACTTCTTCCGGCGCGCTTTCGGCGAACTTCCGGCGGTCTTCCGATACACTCTCGGAAACCATTCTGCGGACTCCTGGCAAGCTCGTAGACTTCACGATTTGATCTTGGCGAGTTCCGACGAGCTTCTTTGGCAAGCTCCGATCTTTCTCGGTGAGCTCCGTGAACTTCCGACGAACCTTTTGGCGAGCTTCCGAAAAACCCTTCGGCAAGCTCCCTACTCATTCTCGGCTAGTTCCGGCAGCATTCCCGACGAACCTTCGGACTTCCGTCGAACTCTCGAACTCGCAACAAATCCTTCGTGCTTGACTCCGGCACTTTGTTTCACTTTATGTCTTCATAATTATCGTAGTTAATCCTGCACATACAAGCCAAAACTCTACTTTGATCTAGACAATTATTACAACGCGAATTAACATTCTGTTGCCCGGCACGTCATTGGTTGGCGCTTCGTCCGATTCTTCAGCGCATCGTCCTTTCTTGCGGCTTGTTGCCCAATCGGTGGTTGACCTCCGCAACCCCGATATTCTTGGCACAATTACGCTCTCCTTGTTCCGATGCCCGACGTCTGAAGCCTTCTACCATCCAATATCCTAACGTGATCTCCGGCGGCGACAATGTCAATTCCTCCTGCGTCAACTATCTAATCCTGATCGAGTAGACCTGCATCACTCAAAAATGCAGTTAAATATCTAAACACAATCAATTAGTTTCATCATCAAAATCCGAGATTCAACACGCAACTCCGATATCCTTAGCGCAACGTCCGCTCTTCTTGGCCCGATGCCCGAATCCACGGCCCGAAGCCTTCTGTCAATACGTCGACCGATCCATCTGCCCGACATCCAATCTTCTGACATGTTCCTCCGGCCCAACATGATTCTTCCTACTTTAATTGTCTCATCCTGATCGAAGCATCCTGCGTCACTCAAAATATAGATTAAAACATAAACACTTATCAATTGGTTTCATCATCAAAATATGAGATTCAACATATGTGTAGTCCGTACCATTGAACATGGGAGGACGAATGAGAGAGTGACTCTTTTGAAAGCCGAAAAGAGCCATTTCTCGTTGGGTGTTAAACCAAATGAGAAAATGAGGCACTAATACCAACTATTAGGAAAGGGGTCGGTACTAAAAGGGGGGGTGAATTAGTGCAGCGGTAAAAATAACATCGGTTTTGTAAAAACTATTTCATACGATAAAAATCGAACTTGGAAATGCTTAACTTAAAACACATTCGTATATGAAGTGAATGTAGTAGGCAAGTAAAGTAGTTTACAGTAAGGCAAATTGCACATGAGAAAAAAAAACCAGATTTTTATAGTGGTTCGATCGTCGTGACCTACATCCACTCCATTGATTCCTCTTCCATTGAGGCCACCGGCATCTACTATCGATCTTCCTTTAATAGACGAAGATCAACCTCCTTCTTACACCCCTCTTCTCCTTTTCATAGGTTTAGGAGTCAACCTTTACAAGCACTCACTCATCTCTCAAACTATTCTAACACTTAGACTAGAAGAGGAGGATTCTCACAAGAGATTTCTACAGCGTTTTTCCTTTTTTAAATTCTTTGTGCTTGTGTAAGTTAACCAGGGATGAGAGGGGTATTTATAGGCCTCAAGTTGATTCAAACATAGAGCCTAAAAACATCTCATCTCGGGTTTCCTGGGTACGGGTGGTACCACCTCTAGTGTTAGTTTAACACTAACACTACGTTGGGTGGTACCATGCTTGGCACCCTGCCAGGGGCGGTACCACCCCCCAGACTAGCGGTGCCACCGCCTGACACCATGCCAAGGGAGGTACCACCGCCCAGACTAGCGATACCACCACCTGACATAGTCTCGGAGACTGTGCCACGACGGTGTCACCTCTTGGGTCACTTTTGGGCCTTTTATTGGGCCTAACACAATCCTTACATGGGCCCAACTGACCCATAATTGGGTTGGCCCAATTTCAATCCCAATTATGTACTAACTATGAATTCTAAGACATACTTAAGCTAAACAAGTCCGTAAGTCTTGGTTTCTTCCGGCAAGCTTCCGACGAACTTCCGATGATCTCTCGGCAATGTTCCAGCGGACTCCCGGCAAGCTCCTGGATTTCACGATAATCTTCTTGGCGAGTTTCGATGAGCTTCTTTAGCAAGCTCCTAGACTTCTTGGTTGGTTCCTGCAGAACTTCCGACGAACGTCTGGACTTCCGACGAACTCTTAAACTCCCAACAAAATCACGTTCTTGACTCTGGGACTTCATTTTGCTTTATGCCTTGCTATCATAGTTAATCCTGCACACATAAAAACATACTTAGATCTAGTCAATTATTACTAAGCATGAAACATGTTGTTCGGCATGTCATTGGTCCATCGACGCTTCGTCCGATTCTTCGGCGCATTGTCTTCTCTTGCGGCCTATTGCCCATTAGACCAGTTGACCTATGTAATTCTGATATCCTTAGCGCAATATCCGCTATTCTTGGCCTGATGCTCGAATCCATGGCCCGAAGCCTTCTGTCGATACATTGACCGATCCTCCGGCTCGATATCCAATCTTCTAACATGTTCCACCGGCCTAACATGATTCTTCCTGTTTTAATTGTCTCTCCCTGATCGAAGCATCCTATGTCACTCAAAACATAGATTAAATCATAAATACTATCAATTGGTTTCATCATCAAAATCCGATATTCAATAGTTTACACATTCACTTTACTTGCAACCCTTACTCACATTTTTGGTTAATCGTATTTTTAATACAGATTTATCGATCGAACTTTAAAATGAGTTAAAATTTGCTATAGCACTAATTCACCCCCTTCTCTCTTAATGCCATTGTGATCCTAACATACAGAAATAATATCCTGAAAATTCTTGGTAAGAAACTCATTTTTCTAGAATTGTAGAAATATAACATGCATCTTTAAGATTCATCAAAAGAATCGTCTCTAAGCATAGGCGATAAGTACCAACTACTATCACTTTAGCTTTAACATGATTCTTTATAATGATGAATATTTCATTCTTTTTTAGTTTTTCATATTATAATGAATGTTTATTATTGGTAACATATGTTAAAGTATTAGAATCAATCGACCAAATATTAGAAAATAATTTATGTAACGTTTGATATGAAATATACAAAAGTCAAACTTATACATTTTCCTTTCAAAACAAACATTATAGTTCTTCTTCTTATAACCTTCCTTGCCACAGAAATAGCACTTTACTATGAAGATTTTTTTTATGAATTTATATAATATTTATAAACTAAGGTGATTTACGCTTCAACTTTCTTTTATTGTTACCCACTTCTTAAGTAGTACCCAAAATATTGAGTCTTTCTTATTATAATATTAATTCTTTTTAAATATATATACTAGTTAGTTTATTAAAATTTTGTTGAATCTCGGATTTTGATGATGAAGTCAATTGTAATTTGTTTGATCTAATCTATATGTTGAGAAAAGTATGTAGGATTAACTACGATAGTAGTAAGATATAAAGCAAGTGTTGTGTCGGAGTCAAGATCGATATCATGTTGGGAGTTCGAGAGTTTGCCGGAAGTCCGGACGTTCGTCGGAAGTTCAGCCGGAACCAACCAAGAAGTCCAGGAGCTTTCCAAAGAAACTCGTCGGAGCTTGCCAAGAAGATCATCATAAAGTCCAGGAGCTTGCCGAGAGTCCGTCGGGCATTGTAGAGAGTTCATCGGATGTTCGCCGGAAGTACGTTGAAAGAGCAATTGACGCACCGGAACAAGAAGTGCTATGATTAAGTCTTAGCTATCGTAGTTAGAGCGTAAATTAAGTTAGGATTGAGAGGTAATCCCACTAACCTTTTTAGGGGCTGAATTGAGCAGCCCATTCAGCCCCTGAATTCTTGGCCGGTGGTGGCACCGCCTAGAAAGCAGTGCCCCAGGATTTCTAGGCGGTGGTACCGCCCAGACTGTGTGGTACCGCCGACAGTTATTGCTGTCAGCGGTGGTATCACCCCTGTCAGGCGATGGTACCACCAGAGCTCGGTCTCCGAGCTCTGTCAGGCGGTGGGCCACTCAGTGTTAGGTGTCAGGCGGTAGTACCGCCCACTAATGGCGATGGTACTGCCAGTACCTCGAAAATCCGAGATGAGATACTTTTTGGCTCTATTTTTTAAAGTCATTGGGGTCTATAAATACCCCACCCTTTTCTATATGAAAGAGCACGAAAGCATTGAGATAATATTAAGTTATTGGGGTGTAAAAGTGTTGTAAACAAGTGCTAGAGTCCTCCTCCTCCCTTTCTAAGTTTTGAGATCATTCAAGAGAGGTGTGAGACTTGTAAGGGTTCTTTCTTAAACCGGTGAAAAGGAGAAAATGTTGTAAAGAGGTGATTGGTCTTCACCTATTGAAAAAAGGCCTTTAGTGGATGTCGGTGACCTCATCGGAGGAGGAATCCGAAAGTTGATATAGGTCACATTGACTGAACCATTCTAAAACTCAGTTTGCATTTACTTTGAGCAATTTACTTTTATAGCAAACTACCTCTCCTCCTTATTGTGTTTTTATTACGCCTACATTCGCTTTCAAGTAAACACCTTCTGAGATCGGCTTTAATCGTACGAATACTTTACGAAACCGACACTTTTCATTTGTGCAATTTACATCACTGTAAATCTCCTTAATTTTCTCTTGCACTTTTACAAAAGCTTTCAAGTTCAAATTCTATCCAAAACGGATTGAATCGAAACCATCTTCGTCGAAATCAGTTTTAATCCAAACAAGTCTTTTGAAATCGGGAAATTTTTTCGCTGCATTAATTCACCCCCCCTCTTAGTGCCACTCTTGATCCTAACAAATTTTACTTATTCTTAATTTTATTATAGTGAATTTTAAATAAGTCAAACTAGGAAGAAATAAAATTTAGAATAAATTGTAGGAGAAAGAACTCAACTGCCTTCATGCTCAATGTTCTTGAGCTTAAAGCTTTGTCAGCCATCTTGAGGATATAATACTGAATTCTTCAAATACTATAATACTAAATTTTAGTCAATTCTTTCATTAATATGTCAGTTAATGAGAGAACATTTATACCCATTTTTTTACAAAAGACCTCTCACCTCCATTAGAATACCTTCTAAACTTAAGGAGGAAGAGACTCAATCCTTTTCAAGAGTTTACAATTCATGGTTACACCCAAAATCAACTCAATTAAACTCTATACTACTTCCATCAAGATACAACAACTACAAATCATAAAGTCTACGTTGTCCGACATGTCATTAGTTCATCCAGCACTTCGTCCGAACTTTTGGCACGTCATCCTTTCCTTTGGTGTATTGCCTGATCTATTAGCATGTTGACCTCCCGCAACATCTGATCTTAGTGTAATGCCCGATCCTTCCAGCCTAATGTCTGATTCTCCTACTTTAATCGATTTGTCTTTCTATGATCGAAGTTTGCCCGATCACTTTTCACAAATGCTTATTAGTTCACAAGCTCATCAATTGATTTCATCATCAAAATCTAAGATTCAACAAAGACCTCTCTTGGAATTTTTTATGCTAAACCTTTTAATAATGGTATCTATATACTTGGACTAAGATAAGCCAAACATCATCTTAAATTTATCTTTATAGATCCGAATCTCCAAAATATATGATGCTTCCCGTAAGTCCTTCATGGAGAAGTGTCTAGATAATCAAGCATTAACTATAAAGAGAATTCTTTCATCATTCCCAATGATTATGATGTTATCCACATATAGCACCAAGAAGGTGATAATACTCTCACTTACCTTCCTGTATACACAAGGCTCATCTTCATTCTTAACGAAATTATAAGATTTTATCGTCTCATCAAATCTTATGTTCCAACTTTGAAAAGCTTAATTTAGTCCATAAATGGACTTAAGCAATCTGCACAACTTATCTGGACTTTCCTTGGACACGAATCTCTTAAGTTGTATCATATACATCTCCTTCTCGAGGTTGCCATTGAGGAACATGATTTTTACGTCCATCTGCCAGATCTCATAATCATAGTATGCTGCAATGGCCAATAGAATTTAGATGGATTTCAGTATGGCTATAGGTAAGAAGGTTTCGTCAGAGTCAACATCTTACCTTTAACGATACTATTTAGCCACTAGCTTTGCTTTATAGGTCTCTACCTTTCCATCTACTTCAATCTTCTTCTTGAAGATCAACTTACAACTAATAGGTACAATGCCCTCAAGTGTATTAATTAGGTTTCAAACCCTATTGGAGTACATGGAATCCATCTCAGAATTCATGGTCTTTTGCCACTTCCTAGAGTCTGTGCTCGTAGTAGCCTCCTCATAAGCTTAAGGATCGATATCCACAATGTCATCACCCTTGATATGTTTCACATATCTCTCAGGAGGGTTAGACACTCTATCGGACCTACGCAAAGTTGGAACTTGTATATTAGGTACCTGAATAGACTCATTCTACATAATAGTGCTTGAGCTAAGTTCTTCAACCTCGCTCAACTCTATCACGCTCCCATTGTTTCCACTAAGAATTGTTCCTTCTCAAAGAACACTGCCCTCTTGGCAATAAAGATATTTTGATCCTCTGGATGATAGAAGTAATACCAATAAGTCTCCTTGGGGTATCCCATGAATTTGTATCGTTATGTCCTTGATTCCAACTTGTTGGGGTTGTATCTTCTAACGTGAGTAAGGCAGCCTCAAATCTTAATAACCTTAAGATCAAACTTCTTCCCTTTCCATATCTCATATGTGTAATATCCCTCACTTCTGAAAATTATTTATAAGGACCTTATTTATTAATTTTAGAAGTGAGGGATATTACAATATGATATAGATACTATCGCTTTAGATGGAACTCTAAGCTGCAAACTCTAGGACGTAGCCCTAGAATGAGATGGGTAGGTCAGCGGAACTCATCATAGACCGCACCATGTCCAATTGTGTGCAGTTCCTCCTTTCCAATACACCATTGAGCTGAGATGTATAAAAAAGAGTCCATTAGGATAGGATCCTATGGTCTTTGAGGAAATGGGTGAAGTCTTTACTTAATTACTGTCCTCATCGATCTGATCGAACAGCCTTGATACTATTTTATGTTTGGTTTTCTATCTCATTCTTGTATTTCCTGAATTTCTCAAAGGCTTTGGACTTGTACTTTATCAAGTACTTATGTTCATACATAAAGAAATCATCAGTAAATGTAATGAAGTATGAATAATCACCTATGACCTAAGTTGATATAGGACCACACACATAAGTGTGTATAAGTTCTAGCAACTCAGTGGCTCTCTCTCTCTAGTTCCACTAAATGGAGAGTTAGTCAATTTCGCTTGAAGGCAAGACTCATAGGTTACATATATTTCATAATCGAATAGATCTAAGTATTTATCCTTTAGCAACCTTTGAATTCTCCCCTCATGGATATGATATAGCCTATAATGTCATAGTTATGCATCATTCACGGACAATGTCATAGTAACTCAGAAGTCATAAAGCCTAATATATAATATTGAACAAGAGTGGAATCATCTATATACTTCACATAGCGAGTAATCTCATCCTCACTTTCCCCTTCCATAAATACAGGTACAACTATGTCAAAAACATGCGATTTTCTCCATCGTGAAAATAATTCTCAAGTTGTGGAGCTAATCCGTATAGTTTGGACTAGTGAGACTGTTGACATCTAGTATACCACATAAGGGATTTACAAGTGACATATTTCTAAAAAATAAAGATATAATAGAAAAATAAATAACATATAGATTTTAGATTTTGTGAAAAATAATTAAGATATGGACTTTTATCTTAATCTACTCTCACTATTTTCTTGTGAAACACATGACACCTTTCGACATGTGAATCAAAAATCTCCGATGGATTTCTAGTGGGGATCAGATTCAATTGGTATCTTAATATGACCTCGAGACACTCAACTAATCACACTAAGCCCAAAAGGTAGCAACTCTTGCCAATCATAACTCCTTGTGATTCTCATATTATTTAACCTCCAAACTATTACAGCCTTAGACTTGACCAACTATGATGTTCAGTTAAGTTAGCACCATCATTACAAGATGAGTCTGATTTAATGATTTGATAATGCATCCTCAAGTCATCAATGATATCTCAATGTTATAGTTAAGATCTCAAATCCCAATATAGGTGATTCTCGAGGGACTTGACCAACTCAGTCCATATCAAAAAATGATTTTTGCCTATAATGATTGAAGGTTACGTGGGTTTATCTAACTGCCTCATATTTAGTGACTTAATATTATCATTAGAGAGATTTTTTTCAATTTTATTTGGTCTCATAGTTAAATATGATGCGTCACACATGTATATTTAACATATATTTATGTTGCATGTAAATATTGTAAGGATCAAGAACAACACTAAGAGGGGGGGGTGAATTAGTGCAGCAGATACAAATGACAAATTTAATCGATTTCGAAAAATTTCGTTCGATGAAACTCTAAGTTCAACGAAAACCGTTTGTTTGACTCGAATAAGTTTGCAAGTGAGCAGAGAAGAGGGGATTGGACAGTTTATAATGAAGTAAAGTTGAATGCAGTAAAGAGAATAAGCAGAAAGGAAAGAATACACCGGAATTTATAGTGGTTCAATCGTTGTGACCTACATCCACTTCTTATTCCTCCTCCGTTGAGGTCACCGGCATCTACTAATGATTTTTCTTCAATAGGTGAAAACCAACTACCACTTTACAGTGCTTTCTCCTTTTCACGGGTTTAGGAGATAACCCTTACAAGCCTCACACCTCTTCTTAGATGATTACAAAGCTAAAGAGAAAGAGGACTCTTACACTTTTACAATATTTTTTACACCTCAACACTCAAAGATTTTTTCACACTTTGATATCACTGTGTTGCCCTTTTATGCATAAAAGGGTGGGGTATTTATAGGCCCTAATGGCTTCAAAATTGGAGCAAAAATGTATCTCATCCCGAGTTTCTAGGGTACTAGTGGTACCACCGCCAGCTCTGGGCAGTACCACCGCTTGACACTCTGACATTGGGTGGTACCACTACCTAGTCTAGTGGTACCACAACCTGACAGAGTCTCAGATACTGAGCTATAGTGGTACCACCACTTGACAAGGCAGTACCATTGCCTGAGAGGGCAGCACCACCGCGTGGTAGTAATAACTGTCGGCGGTACCACTACTCAGTTTGGGTGGTATCTAGGCGGTTCCACCACCCTAGTCTAGTAGTGCCACCACCAGATAGAGTCCAACAACCTGGTTAGGCCTTGAATCCAGTCCAAACTAGTCCAATTACGGGCCTAGTTGGCCCTTAATAGGGTTAATGGGATTATCTCCCAAACCTAACCCTAATTATATGCTAATTATGATTTTTAAGGCATACGCTAAATAAAACAAATCCGGTGAGTCTACGTTTCTTCCGGCGAGCTTTCGGCAATCTTCCGATGGACTTTCGACGATCTCTCGGTAATCTTCCAACGGACTCCCGGCAAGCTCCTAGACTTCATGACGATCTTCTTGGCGACTTCTGACGAACTTCTTCTCGGTCAATTCTGGTAGCATTTCCGACAAACCTTCGGACTACCGATGAACTCTCGAACTCCTAACGAAATTTCAATCTTGACTCCGACACTTCATTTTGCTTTATGCCTTGATCGCTATCGTAGTTAATCATGTTAGGAACGAGTCGACACTAAGAGGGGGATGAATTAGTGCAGCGGTAAAAACACATCGATTCTGAAAAAAAATTTGGTACGATAAAAACTGAACTCGGAAGATAACTTGAAATCTCGTTAGTATATGAAGTGAATGCAGTAGGCAAGTAAAGATTCAGTTTGTAGTTAAATTAAATAGCAAAACAGAAATGTAAACCATATTTTTATAGTGGTTCGGTCGTCGTGACCTACATCCACTCCACCGATTCCTCTTCCGTCGAGGCCACCGGCATCCACTATCGATCTTCCTTCAATAGGCAAAGACCAACCACCTTTTACACCCCTCTTCTCCTTTTCACAGGTTTAGGAGATAACCTTTATAAGCACACACTCCTCTCTAAACAGACTTCTAAGTTTAAGATAGAGGAGGGGATTTCTCAAGTGATTTCTACAGCATATTCTCACTTTTAAACTCTTTGTGCTTGTGTAAGTTAACCAGGGATGAGAGGGGTATTTATAGGCCTCAATTTGATTCAAACTTGGAGCCTAAAAACATCTCATCCCGAGTCTCCCAGGTACGGGCGGTACCCCCACTTGTGTTGGGCGATACCACCGCCTGGCACCCTGCCACTAGGTGGTACCACCGCCCAGACTAGCAGTACCACCACCTGATAGTCTCTTGGAGATTGTGTCTAGGCGGTACCACCGCCTGACATAGTCTCGAAGACTGTGCCACAACGGTGCCACCTCTTGGGTCATTGTTTGGGCCTTTCATTGGGCCCAACACAGTCCTTACATGGGCCCAACTAGCCCATAATTGGGTTGGCCCAATTTCAATCCCAATTATGTGCTAACTACAAAATTTAAGACATTTACTAAGCTAAACAAGTCCTTAGGTCTTGGTTTCTTCTAGCGAGCTTCCGGCGATCTTCCAGTGAACTTCCGACGATCTCTCGACAATGTTCCAACGGACTCCCGACAAGCTCCTGGACTTCACGAAGATCTTCTTGGCGAGTTTTAATGAGCTTCTCTAGCATGCTCCTAGACTTCTCAATCAATTCCGACAGAACTTCCGACGAACGTCCGAATTTCCGATGAACTCTCGAACTCCCAACGAAATCACATTCTTGACTCCGGGACTTCATTTTGCTTTATGCCTTGCTATCATACACACATAAAAACATACTTCAATCTAGACAATTATTACTAAGCATGAATCATGTTATCCGGCATGTCATTGGTCCATTGACGCTTCGTCCGATTCTTCGGCGCATCGTCCTCTCTTGTGGCCTATTGCCCAATCGGCCAGTTGACCTCCGCAACTCCGATATCCTTGGTGCAA
>LVTN01000490.1:173354-184239 GCA_001649415.1 Musa itinerans | reverse complement strand
GTTTTTGCATCTTCTTGACTTGTGCAAGCTAGCTATCTCCCCCTTTGTCATTGTCAAAAAGAAGGGAAAAATACAATTTTGTATCTCTTTTTCCCTTTACAACAATTTTCAAAGCATGACAAAGATAAGTAATCATTCTTATTTCAAAATGCCATAATTGAGATAAACCTTGAATTAAAATCAAAACAATTTTAATCATGATTCACATCATATGCAATACATCACATACATCATCATAATAAAAAGCATAAGTATTGCATGCATCATTTCAAATCATAAATATTTCATATCATGATGGTACCAATTTTGTTAAATTACATCCTACCATGCATGATCAAAACTTCTCCTCATTTTATCATTGTAAACAAGAAAGAAGAAGGGAAGAACATAATGGTATAAAATATTTCAATCATTTCAAGGCATACAAGCCATAAATACAAAGAAATCATGTCATAAAAGATAAGACCACTTGAATACCAAAAGATATTATTTATATAGTAAATCTCTTTTTTAAATAAAATACCAAGAAAAAATCATATGAGTACAAAGAAGAGATCTTGATTAAAAAAATCTCAAGTAATTCCAAGAGATCAAGATCATGATTTGAATAAAACTCATTCAAATTCAAATCATCAAATCGAAATCATTTTCAAGAGATTCATAAAAGAAGGACATAGATAGATTCATTAATCTCTCCTTTTTAGATAAATAGCAAGAAAAAACATAGGAGTTCAAAATCAAGATGATGATTTATAAAGAATATCACAAGTTATAATTAAGAGAAAAATCATCATTTATCTTCAACTCATTCAACTTGTCAAATCAAAACATATATCATTGTTTTTTTAAAACCGAAAAGGCAACTTTCATTATGGTAAAAATCGATAATCCATAAATCATAAGAATCATCATGCATAGTTTTCAAAGATAAACTCATTAAGCATGATTTCAAATCATCATTACATTATTTCATCAAGCATGATTTCATAAAGTATTTTCAATCAAATACGAAGATCATCAAGATACACATTATCACTTTATCACATCATTAAAACATCTAGCATGATTTAAGTCTAACATTTTATTCCTTTATCATAACACATGCAATTTTCATGATTATTTTCAAAATTACTAGAAAAAGAAAAGCATGATCTCCAATTTTTTGCATTTTCATTACATTATTAAACATGTAATTTTCAAGAAAAAATATTTTTTCTAAACTAAATTAAAAATAATTCATGAAAAATATTAAGTAATTTGAAAGTAAACTAAGGGGATTTTGATTACCTTGTCATCGAAAGCCGTTAAGGTGTAGTTTGCCACCTCGCCTTTGTTGATTTTCTCCTCGTCTTCGGATGACCTTGATTCATCCCAAAGTGCTTCCTTCTTATTACGTTCATAGCAATTAGTTGCATTCTTTTTACTTTGGTTCTTTAATTCTTGTTTCATAAACTTTTTAAATTTCATAGTGAGGAGTTCAAATTCACCATCACTTGAGCTTATGCTCGAGTGGTCTTCGATTGTTCTATGTCTGAAATCCTTCCTGTTTTTTGGAAGGTTTTTCTCAAGTTCATTTTGTGCCACATTGGTCATTTCGTAGGTCATTAAAGACTCAATTAGTTCTTCAAGTGGAAGGTTGTTTAGGTCTTTAGCCTCTTGTATGGCAATTACTTTTGAATCTCAATCTTTAGTAAGAGAACATAAAATTTTACTTACAAGTTCAAAATCCGAAAAACTTTTACAAAGTGCTTTTAAACCATTGACAATATCCGTAAAACGGGTGTACATGTTTCCAATGGTTTCGCTTAGTTTCATATTAAACAATTCGAAATCATGCATTAAAAAGTTGATTTTTGAATCTTTAGCTTTACTAGTGCCTTCGTGTGTGATTTTGAGAGTGTGCCATATATCGAAAGCCGTTTCGCAAGTAGAAACCTAATTAAACTCAGTTTTATCTAAGGCGCAAAATAGAGCGTTCATAGCTCTAGCATTTAAGGAAAAAGTCTTCTTATCCAAATCATTCCAATGGTTCATTGGAAGAGAAGACATTTGAAAACCGCTTTCGACAATATTCCATAAATTCAAATCAAAAGAAAGCAAGAAAACTCGCATTCAAGTTTTCTAATATGTGTAGTCCGTCCCATTGATCATGGGACGACGAATGAGAGAGTGACCCTCTTGAAAGCCGAAAAGAGTCATTTCTCTTGGGTGTTAAATCAAATGAGAAATGAACATGGCTCTGATACCAACTATTAGGAACAAGTCAGCACTAAGAGGGGGGGGTGAATTAGTGCAGCGGTAAAAACACGTCGGTTCTGAAAAATTCTTTCATACGATAAAAACCGAACTCGGAAGATAACTTAAAATCTTGTTCATATATAAAGTGAATACAGTAGGCAAGTAAAGATTTAGTATACAGTTAAAGTAAATAGCAAAACAAAAATGCAAACCAGATTTTTATAGTGGTTCGGTCATCGTGACCTACATCCACTCCACCGATTCCTCTTCTATCGAGGCCACCGGCATCCAGTATCGGTCTTTCTTCAATAGGTGAAGACCAACCACATTTTACACCCCTCTTCTTCTTTTCATAGGTTTAGGAGCCTACCTTTATAAGCACACACTCCTCTTTAAATAATATTCTAAGTTTAAGCTAGAGGAGGGGATTTCTCAAGTGATTTCTACAATGTATTTTCACTTTTAAACTCTTTGTGTTTGTGTTTGTTAACCAGGGATGAGAGGGGTATTTATAGGCCTCAAGTTGATTTAAACTTGAAGCCTAAAAACATCTCATCCCGGGTCTCTCAGGTACGGGCGGTACCACCGCTTGTGTTGGGTGGTACCATCGTTTGGCACCCTACCACTGGGTGGTACCACCGCCTAACAGTCTCTTGGAGACTATGTCTGGGTGGTACCACCGCCTAGACCGACGGTACCATCGCCTAACATAGTTTGGGAGACTCTACCACGATGGTGCCACCTCTTGGGTCACTATTTGGGCCTTTCATTAGGCCCAACACAGTCCTTACATGGGCCCAACTGGCTCATAATTGGGTTGGCCCAATTCCAATCCCAATTATGTGCTAACTACGAAATTTAAGACATTTACTAAGCTAAACAAGTCCCTAGGTCTTGGTTTCTTCTAACGAGCTTTCGACGATCTTCCGGCGAACTTCCAACGATCTCTCGGCAATGTTCTAGCAGACTCCCGGCAAGCTCATAGACTTCATGACGATCTTCTTGATGAGTTCCGACAAGCTTCTCTAGCAAGCTCCTGGACTTCTCGGTCAATTCCGACAGAACTTCCGACAAACTCTCGAACTCCCAACAAAATCGTGTTGTTGACTCCAGGACTTCATTTTGCTTTATGCTTTGCTATCGTAGTTAATCCTACACACATAAAAATACACTTTGATCTAGACAATTATTACTAAGTATGAATCATGTTATTTGGTATGTCATTGGTCCATCGATGCTTCGTTCGATTCTTCGGCGCATTGTCCTCTCTTGCAGCCTATTACCCAATCGGCTAGTTGACCTCCGCAACTCCGATATCCTTAACGCAATATATGCTCTTCTTGGCTCGATGCCCGAAATCATGCCCCGAAGCCTTCTGTCGACACATCGACCGATCCTCCAACTTGACATCCAATCTTCTGACATATTTTCCTCCGGCCCAACATGATTCTTCCTGCTTTAATTATCTCATCCTGATCGAAGCTTCCTGCATCACTCAAAACACAAATCAAATCATAAACACTATCAATTGGTTTCATCATCAAAATTTGAGATTCAACAAATCAGACACACTTTTCTCAACATACAGATTGGATCAAATAATTTACCAATTGATTTCATTATCAAAATCTGAGATTTAACAATCTTCCCTTCTTTTATGATGATAATCAATTGATGACGGAGTTAACCTTAACTCCCCCTATCTATATATCGTACTTGAGAAAAGACACTCTTGAATTCAAGGCCTTTTAAATTCAAGCATTAAACCAATAAGTTACATCATTTAAACTTATCGACATACACATCATGATACTAATCATGATTTACCATCTCAAAATACGATACCACGTATTTATCACAATAAAAATGATGTCAAGGCATGATATCCATTTTAAAGTCCAATATAGAATGATGATTGACAATCATCATTTTCAAGTATGATAGAAATGAAAATTTAGCAAAATTCAAATTTTGATAAAAGATGACAATTCATCAATTTGAGGCATGAAATTAACTGTAAGTAGGAAATTAAGTGTGATAATCATAATGATAGACATTTATCATTTTGATACGAAATCAAGCATGATTTTAAGAATTAAACATTTTTAGCATGTCTCTAACCACGATACCAAATTCATCTTGTTTGTTTCTAAAGACCCATTTAGTACCAATAACTAAATGGTCACTAGGTCTTGGAACAAGCTTCCACACCTCATTTCTCTCAAATTGGTACAACTCTTCTTGCATTGCAATAACCCATGAATCATCTTTCAAGGCTTCGTCAATGTATTTTGGTTCAATTTGAGAAAGAAAAGCAACGTTCGCACAAAAATTTTTAAAGGAAGAACGAGTTTGAACCCCACTTAATATATCTCCTATGATTAGCACCTTAGGATGAGTATCTACATACTTCCATTCCTTATGTAAGAATGTTTCGGAAGAAGATGTATCCAAGTTGCTAGTTGGAGGAGATGGTTCATTTAAATTCAAAGCATCAAAATTAAGATCATCATCAAAATTATTTTTCTTAAATTTAGAGATTTAATTAAAGAGAATATGAATAGACTCTTCTATAATCAAAGTTCTTTTATTAAATATATAAAAAGCTTTTGAAATAGAAAAATAACCAAGAAAAATGCCTTCATCAGATTTTGCATTAAACTTTCCTAAGGCATCTTTTTTATTCAAGATAAAACATTTACATTCGAAAATTTTAAAATATGAAACGTTGGGTTTTTTGTTATTCTATAATTCATAAGGAGTTTTAGAAAGTAATGGTTTTACTATAACCCATATAGCATGTCGGATTAATGGCTTCGGCCCAAAAATATTTGGGTAGGTTATGTTTGTTCAAAATGGTTCTTGTCATTTCTTATAAACTCTTATTTTTTCTTTCTACTACTTTATTTTGTTAAGGATTTCTCAGAGTAGAGAAATTATGGTTGTATCTATTATATTCACAAAAATTTTAGAAATCACGGTTTTGAAATTCACCTCCATGATCACGCCGAATTGATAAAATCATAAAGTCTTTTTCATTTTGAACAAGTTTACAAAACTTAGAAAAATACCTAAAGCAATCACTTTTGTGTGCCAAGAAGTATGTCCAAGTGTATCTACTACAATCATCTACAATTACAAAGGCGTATTTGCTACCTCCTAGGCTTGTTGTATCAATTGGTCCAAACAAATCCATATGAATCAATTGCAATGGTCTAGAGGTGCTTATTTGATTCTTTGATTTGAAACTACCTTTTATTTGTTTTCCTAATTGACAAGCATCACACACATTATCTTTAACAAACTTAATGTTAGGAATACCTCTTACAAGTTCTTTGGATGATATTTAAGAGATTAGTTTTATGCTAGCATGACCTAATCTCTTATGCCAAAGCCAAGCATCGTCATTCAAAACCGAAAAACACATTTCATTATAAAGATCATCATTGTCAATAGTGTATACATTATTTTGTTTTAGGGCAATCATAGATCACATTCATAGAAGAGGCGGAATCGGATTTATGAGCAACTCTCACCAAAATCCAACCACCTTTGTTAAAGACCCTACCTTGCATATATTACCCTGCACCAAATGTAACTTTTGTTGCAAACTCGGACATGTAACTTATAAATGTCCACTTAAGAGATATAGTCCACACAAATTAATTTAGGTTCCTAAAAGAACCATAAAAAATTCTATACAAAATGATAAGTTGAGTAGATCGATTTTTGAGGTACCCAATGTCAAATGGTTACTTGAAAATCACCATTTTTTATAGAAATGTTTACCATCACAAGCTAGGAGCAAAAGATGGTACCTTGATAGTGGATGCTCAAGGCACATAACTAGAGATCCATCTAAATTCTCTAAGCTCACTAGCCTAGACGAAGGGTATGTCACCTTCAGAGACAACAACAAGGATAAAATCATTGGCAAGGGAACCATAGGTAACAAATCCAACTTTTTTATTAAAGATGTGTTGTTGGTCGATGGCTTAAAGCATAATCTTTTGAGTATTAATCAATTGTGTGATAAATGATACATCATTAGCTTTAAATCCAATGCTTGCATTATTGAACAACCACACAAAAACACTTATTGGCAATGATCATGTTTAAGGACTTGCTACCAATTTTAAATTTTTCTAGAGTTTCTTTGAGTAGCAAGTTTTCCTTCTCAAGTAACTCTAAGTGTTCATACTTAGTGCATGGAGGCAATGAAGGATTATCATACTTAAGTTTTTCAAGTTTATTATTTAAAAAGCATGCTTCTTTTTCAAAGAATTATACTTTTTTTTCAATATTCTACATTCATCGAACAATTTATGAAAAGCACTTAAAAGCTCATTGAAAGATAAATTTGCATCTAATGAACTACTTGCCTCATCTTTGATAGCCATTAGTGCGTAGTTGGCGATTTCCTTGCTGTTTTGTTCTTCATCTTCGGAATCACTCGAATCATCCCATGTTGCTTTAAGGGTCTTCTTTTTCTTTGGCTATTTCTTCTTCACTTTAGAATATTCGCTTTTGAAATGTCCCAACATCTTACATTCATAGCATATAAGTTGTTATTTCTCAAGTTCAATTTTATTTTTAGTATCATTTTTAGATTTATTTCTTCTTATGAATTTTTTGAACTTTCTTGTCAGGAGTGCCAAGTCATCATCATAGTCCTCATCACTTGAACTTTCTTTCAAGTGGTCTTTCCTTCCTATTCTTTGGAAGGTGGTTCTCATATTCATCATGTTCAACACAAGTCATTTCATAGGTCATCAAGGACCCAATAAGTTTTTCAATCGGAAAATGGTTCAAGTCCTTTGATTCTTGTATTGCCGTTACTTTCAAATCCTAATTTTTAGAAAGAGATTATAAAACTTTATTAACAAGTTCAAGATTCAAAAAACTTTTACTAAGTACTTTTAAACCATTGACAACATCCGTAAAATAGGTGTACATGTCTCCAAATGGTTTCACTTGGTTTTATATGAAACAATTCAAAATCACGCATCAAAAGATTAATCTTCGAATCTTTAACTCTACTGGTGTCTTCGTGAGTGATTTCGAGTGTGTGCCAAATATCAAAAGTCATTTCACAAATAGACACTCGATTTAACTCATTTTTATCTAAAGCGCAAAACAATACATTCATAGCCTTGGCATTTAAAAAGAAAGTTTTCTTCTCCAACTCATTCCAATCGTTCATTAGAAGAGAAGACTTTTGAAAGCCATTTTCCATAATGTTCCATAACTCAAAATCCATATAAATTAGAAAAATCCTCATTCTAGTTTTCCAAAAGGTATAATCCATCCCATTGAACATAGGTGGATGTGTGATTGAGTGACCCTCTTGGTTACTGGCAAATGTCATCTCTTTTGGGTTTCAAACCAAATGAGAGTGATCTCGCTCTAATATCAATTGTTAGGATCAAAAACAGTACTAAGAGGGGGGGTGAATTAGTGCAGTGGATAAAAATGACAAATTTAATCGATTTCGAAAAACTTTATTCAATGAAACTCTAAGTTCGACGAAAAGTATTTGTTTGACTCGAATAAGTTTGCAAGTGAGTAGAGAAGAGGGGATTGAACAGTTTAAAATGAAGTAAAGTTGAATGCAGTAAAGAGAATAAGCAGTAAGGAAAGAACACACCGGAATGTATAGTGGTTTGATCGTTGTGACCTACATCCACTTTCGATTCCTCCTCCGTTGAGGTCACCGGCATCCACTAATGGTCTTCCTTCAATAGGCGAAAACCAACCACCTCTTTACAACGCTTTCTCCTTTTCACGGGTTTAGGAGATAACCCTTACGAGCCTCACACCTCTTCTTGGATGATTATAAAGCTAAACCAGACAAGGTCCAGTAACCTGGTTGGGCCTTAAATCTAGCCCAAACCAGTCCAATTACTTGCCCAGTTGGCCCTTAATAGGGTTAATGATATTACCTCCCAAACTTAACCCTAATTATGTGCTAACTATGATTTTTAAGGCATATGCTAAACAAAACAAGTTCGGTAAGTCTAGGTTTCTTTTGACGATCTCTCGGCAATCTTCCAATAGACTCCCGACAAGCTCCTAGACTTCACGACAATCTTCTTGGCGAGTTCTAATGAGCTTCTCGATCAATTTCGGCATTATTTCTAACAAACCTCTAGACTCTCGACGAACTCTCGAACTTCCAATGAAATCTCAATCTGGACTCCGGCACTTCATTTTGCTTTATGCCTTAATCGCTATCGTAGTTAATCCTGCACACTTTTTTTAACATACAGATTGGATTAAATAATTTACTAATTGATTTCATCATCAAAATCCGAGATTCAACATATATATATATATATACCTAGTAAGTGCAAAAATAAACATATATCACATAAGTATCCACACCAGATGATTATGGACTAGAAGTTAGTATGATCAGACTTGAGATAAAAGGCATGATCATATACAAAATCTCTATATGTGTCTTGGTGCATCTCGATGCCCAATAATCATTCGTCTCATCCTTATCGGTCTCGTCAATACCTCGGCGCATCTCCATGCCCGATGATTATCTATCTCATCCTCATCGCCTCCATGCCTCCACTGTGCTTTCTTGTGTAATTATAACTTAATTACAAGCACACAGGCCTAAATATGTACATATCATATATATAAAAGAAACCTTGATCTTATCAATAGAAGGTACAACTTTGAGGGAGATAGAAATACATGTCAGATTTAATGAGAGAGAGAGGTAGGCCACGGGCCTCAAGAATAATCATATACACATATCACACATGGTCTATGATCATCTGTCCATAACACACATCACATGTATATACACATATCGGACTAACTAGGTAGTAATCAATTAAACTCTTCAATTTATTTTAGATTAACTCTTAATCAATCGGATTTGTATTAACCCTTAATCCAACATGGGAAAACTCTACAAATCCATGGGGCAAGGTGCCCCTAGCGGCCAGGAAACCATAGTCGCTTAGCCCCTTCGGTGGCCAGGAAACCCTGGCCTTCAAGGTTGCCCCTACGGCCAAGAGTCCCTAGCAGCCAGGGCTACCTCTAGCCAGGTGGTCCTCAGCCATGGTAACCTTGGCCAGGCCAAGAGCAGCTAATGTTTCTCTCGACCAAGGCTACAAGCAGCCCGTGGCCAAAGATGCAAGGCAGCAAAGGTTCATATGCCAAGTCTAATGTCTAGAAGTTTTTTGGTGACAAAGCAGTTCATATGCTAAAAACTACTCTGTTCTAATCTCAAATCAACGAAAACACAACTTATTTACAAGAAACCAATTCAACACAACATGCAATTAATAACTGATCATCGCATAAGCAACCTGACTTTGATACCACTATTGGGAAACCTTGGAGAGCATCATATATGTGCAGCGGAAAATAAAAACAAATTTTGGTTTCCCAAAATAATCTTATTGAATCATCGTACGAAGATCGAGAGCGTAAAACTTATAAAACAGAAAATTGCATAAAGGTATGAGACTTTCTCACCTAGGAAAACTCGTATATCCCCTAAGATCAGAAATCCTAGTCCATGGATGAAGCGGCTCTTGCAAACTCTTCTCTAGTGGTGATCCACACGATGGACGCAGCGACAATGCACCTCGTCGCACAGCACGTTCTTTCTTCACGATCATGCACCACCACGTAGTGGCACACAAGGAGGGATCAGTCCCTCTTGCTGTTTTCTCAACTAGAGAAGAGATAGTCGATTGGAGGAAGAAGGGGGGAGGAGATAAGGATGGTGGTAGCAATAGGGGTCTAGCCTATGACCCTTTTAGTCCCAACTCCTTTTTATAAAAAACCTCATTTAACTAACCATAATATATCCTTCTTATTGGATATTAGATCTCCATCCAATTACCCTTGATTTAATGGATATTAATCCTCATCTAATAATTATTCTAAGCTCTATTTGGTCTCTCCTAAGGATCTATTAAAACATGGGCTTATCGAATATCTCATACTCGATCCTCTATTCATCGTGTTGTCCACTATATGTGTGTGACCCTCTAGGCCCAATATCGAGCTAGCCATGAGTTACACCTATCAGAACTCTTTCTGACTCAGAACTCAATCTAACTCAATGAATTATTATCCTCATAATAATTCACTAAACTTATCGATTAAGACATATTATGCCAGTATGTTATAGTTGTTGAATCTCGTATTTTGATGATGAAACTACTTGATATATGTTTATGATTTAATTTACGTTTTGAGTGACGCAGGATACTTCGATCAGGATGAGACAATTAAAGCAGGAAGAATCATGTTGGGCCAGAGGAACATGTCAGAAGATTGGACGTCGGGCCGGTGGATCGGTCGACGTATCGACAGAAGGTTTCGGGCCGTAAGAAGAGCGGATATTGTGCCAAGGACATCGGAGTTGCGGAGTCAACTGGCCGATTGGGCAATAGGCCGCACGAGAGGACGATGCGCCGAAGAATCGGACGAAGCATCGAGGGACCAATGACATGTCGGACAACTTGGTTAATTGCTTAGGATTAATTGTCTCGATCGAAGTTTTGTTATAAGTGTGCAGGATTAACTACGATGAAAGTAAGACATGCAACAGGAGTTGCGCCGGAGTCAAGACTACGATCACGTTGGGAGTTCGAGAGTTCGACGAAAGTCC
>LVTN01000490.1:134233-169559 GCA_001649415.1 Musa itinerans | reverse complement strand
TTTTATCGTACGAACGTCGTATTTCAGTTTGCGCTTACATTCTGATTTCCATCATAACTGCAAACTGCCTTCTGCGCATTTATAAAACGTGTTTCAAAGTTCAGTATTTTCAGAATCGACATTTAGACGTAAACCGATTTTATCGTACGAACGTCGTATTTCAGTTTGCGCTTACATTCTGATTTCTATCATAACTGCAAACTACCTTCATAGATTTACTTTAACGTCATCTCGCTTAATCTTAAGTTAAAGTAATCTTAGAATTGGCTTTTACACCGAAATCGCTTTTATCGTACGAACGAAGTTTTAATCGGTGAAAGATTTCCGCTGCACTAATTCACCCCCCCCCCTCTTAGTGCTCTTGATCCTAATAATAGTCCCCAAATAGTATAAGGGGATCTGATCTATTATACATGTTTGCCTTAAGTTACCGTTTATTTATAATCCCTCATCCATCTAATATTCTAGAGATCGTATACTGGGCATGATATTGTTAAGTTCATATAGAATTTATCCGAGTCTTACTTTAATCGAATCCTCTCGGAGAACTTCTCTCTCAATTTGAATCTTATGCTTACCGGATTCATCATGATCTGATTGACCTTTGTAACATTCCTCATTTTTTTAAATTTTGTAAGGGCTTATTTGTAATATAGGGACCTAAGAGTAAATATTAAAAATTTGATATGATTTATGAAAGATTCATATTTAAGTAAAAAAAAAAATGGTGGACATGTGTCACTAGCTAACCTAAGGTTGGTGCCACCTATGTTTGTTCTAAGGATGACATATAGGCTTCTTTCATGCATGCTTGCCACCTTGCAAGCCTTGTATTAGCTAAACCTAATATAATTAGAGAAGAAATAAAAGGATGAAAGGTTAAGAGCTACAGCCAACGTGGGTTTGAGAGGAGAAGGGAAGAAGAAGCTTTGCTTGAGGTTTTACATCAATTTCCCCACATTTGGGAATCAAACTTTTCTAAGGCAAGTGTTCTAATCCCATCCCACAGTAATCGTAATCTTTATTTTCACTTTAATTCTACATAATTCGAAAGATTTCAACTTAGCACTAGACATTTCTTTCGTTTTGATACAAAGCCATAAATATGTAATTTTTTAGTAATCTGATCTCTATGCATTGTTTCGGACCAAACTTTTAGTACTAAACTCTGATTTAGGCAAAGCCTAATCCATATGAAATTAAACTCAAAGACCTTTATTTTGATACTAAGATTGAATGATTTGGAGTCAAAATTCCTACTATGACTTCTGTTTCAATTAACTATATAGATTCTACAAAATAGGGACTATAATTTCTGACCTCTTGTTGCTTAACTGCTTATAACTTTCTGTTAGGAATTCAGATTCATGCAAAGTATGATTTATTGGAAACTAGGCTCAAATTATTTTTGTGTTTACCTGATTTGAATTTTTTGGAATATAATTGCAAACTAAAACATCTATTTTCATCGACCTTGTGGATTCAATAAAATAGAGCTAATATTTTCAGACTTTTCGCTACGAAATTATTTGTAACTCCCTGTTGGAATCTCTTATTCATACAAAACTTATGTTATCAAAAACTAGATTGATACATCTTTTGAATGATCTCTATTTTGAGCAAATTGGAGTATTATTGATTACCTAACCAATTCATGCAATGTGCCTCTCAAATTTTGTCAAAATCAAGCTTTGATCTATTTCGCTTCTTATTGTTTCTTCTCTTTGGAAATTGATTTCAGCTAAAATCCTTACTTCAATTGAGCTTTACATTATTGCTTCAAATTCTTGTATACTCTTGTCCTACAAGTATTTACATACCTTGATTTGTTATGTAAACTTAATGTTTGTATCGTAATGTTTCGTATAGGCATATGCATTCTGTTGTTTCGCATGTGTTTCCGATATATCCCAACTTTATTGTTCACAATGCCCTTTTGTACTCTGGTGTTTGTGGGATTATTTGGACCTTTGCTAGAAATAGTAAAGAGATTATATGGACCTTTGCCAAAAATGGTAAAGGGATTATCTGGACCTTTGCCAGAAATGATAAAGGGTATGTGCCTAGAGCCCGCGATGCTCTAGATTATGTTTGGTGGTCATTCAGAAGTGGATGGACCATATTATATTTGGGATCCCACTTCACCTTCTATCTATTTGATATGATATCCAAAGCTTTGCTTATTTACTTCTGTGTGTGCTTTGGATAAGAATGAAATGTATGCAACGTCAAATGTGATGTTCGAGCTTCTATTTTTGTATTTATTTCTTGATATATTCTGAAATGTTTCATTTGTTATTGTTATGTTCCGAAACATTTCATATACCATTGATATATTCCGAAATATTTCATCCACCATTGATATGCTCCGAAATGCTTCATATACCATTGATATGTTCTGAAGCAATTCATCCATCATTGATATGTTTTGAAATGTTTCATTTGTTATTTATATGCTCCAAAACATTTCATATGTCCTTAATATGCTCCGAAATGCTTTATATACCATTGATATGCTCTGAAACATTTCATACGTCCTTAATATGCTTTGAAATGCTTTATATGCCATTAATATTCTCCGTAACATTTTATACGTCATTGATATGCTTCAAAAATGCTTCTTATGCCATTGATATACTCTGAAATGCTTCATATGCCATTGATATGTTCCGAAGTATTTCATCAGCCATTGATATATTTCGAAGCATTTCATCCACCATTCATATGTTCCGAAATATTTCATATGCTATTGATATCCGAAATGCTCCTTATGTCAATAATATGCTCCAACTAATCCTACTCCTTTGCTATGAGCAAAACATGCTTCGAATGAAATGACATTGTAATTCTATATTCATTGAGTAGCTATCTATGAACTCTTGTATCCCTGCCTTGTATTTGGTGCCTTATTTGTTTGAAATTATCCTTTTTCGTCATGGATATGTTAGTCATTTGCTGAGCTCTATGTGATCACTCTATTGTTAATAATTTTTTTAGGATAGCTTGTCGCTAGCTAAAATATTTAAATTGGGCTAAGGCAATGTAAAGCTAAAAGACTTTGGGTAAACCTTTATTGGATGATATGTTTTTATTATATAGTATACTTATTATCTAATTGAATGTTTATGGTAAATATAAACTTATGAGTTTTATAAATGTTTGAAAAGTACCTCTCATGTTAGGATTTTGGGAATGCTAAGTTAAAATGTGTAATGATATAAACATGTGGTACATATTGGTTTTATGATTATATAGATTCCTACAACTATGGATTTATAATATGGTTATGATTTAGTTGAGTTGACTTTGGATTTTATGCATCATTAAGTGATATGATGTATGATTATAAACTGCACAGGTTTTGTGAATTGTGAATTACAAAGGTGAATAACTTGAATGTTTTCTTAGTATCCTCGAGTTAGGTTCACACCTCCTAAATGATGATTAAATTCAGGGGGCGTGACAACCTTGGCCAGGGATTTACTTGAGTGAGAACATATGAGATATTTTTCTTATGATACCGAGGGTAGAATTCCTCTATTGATACTTAATTTCCTTCGTAAGGTTAGCTATGATTCCCTACAGAGAAATCTAGGGGTGACATCACATGTATAGTAGAAGAACAAAAAGAAAAATCTCATATTTCCACAAAAAAAAGTTTCATCATAGTGCAAAGATTTACAGCCGAAAAGGCCTAGCCTATAACCCTTTGGTTCCCTCCTATTTGTAGAAGCCTCCTATCAACTTAACCATAACGGATCATACCCAATTGTGTACTAGATCTCCATCCAACTACCCAAGCCTCTTAAATCAGTAGATCTCTACCCAATAATCTCTCATTGGCTCTTATCAGATCTTATATATATGATCTAATAATTCATGAGCTTATTGGATATCCAATAAGATATAGGCTCTAATGGATATCTCATATATAAACCTTTACTTGTTGCAACAAATACCATATGTGTGACCCTCTAAGCTCAATATCAAGCTGGTCATGAGTCATACCAACCATAACTCCTTTTAACTCAATGAATTATTATATCCATAATAATTCACTCGACTCATCGACTACAAATGTATTATACCACTATGCCATAGTCCCTAGACAATACAGGGGAATCCAATCCAATAGACATGTCTGTCTTCAATTACCATATATCTACAGTCCCTTTTCCATCTAATATATCAAATATCATATTCTGGGCATTGTGTTATCAGGCTCATACGATTTCTATTCGAGTCTCGCTTTAATCGGAGTCTCCCGGAGAACTCTTTCTCTCTCAATCCGAATGACCCTTGTTATGGATTTATTTAAGCAAGAACATATGGAATATTCCTCTCATAATATCGAGAGTAAATGATCCTCTATCGACACTCAATAGCCCTCATACGGTTGGCTGCCACTCCCGATAACCGATTATACTGGATCTGAAACTTTCAGTCCTATAAGTCTGGTATCAAAGAGTGGAGTACTTATACAAGACATCCTTTGTGTCTCAAGTCTAAGGACTAGATACATCATTAGGATAACGGAATCACTGTTTGACAATGAGGTATCATCAACCATCCAATATTTCATAAGCGGATCAATCAATAAACTCATTCTCCAATGAGCACCTGCACTATATCCCTAGTGTCCCCACAGGAGCAACTCTGAGACCAACCGCCTCCATTATATGGATGGGTATACAGTACACTAGTCTGTCTGGTTATCTCGATGTCCCTCTTGAGTAACTTATGATCGAAATTATTTAGAGTTTGTGTTTAAAGGAGAATCGATCTCATTATTGTGATCTCATCACGATAAGATTTTCATTGCACAGATATATGGACATTACAATATATATATATACAACAAACAATATAAAGTGAGAAAAATATCAAATAAATAATAAGTAAAAAAGTGTGTGTGTCATGTCACATGTGTCATCACTCACGTGATTGACTTGTAAGGCACCTATGACTAGCATTCTCAATGATTATCTATACTAGATTCAGATCTTTCAAACATATAAGTCCGATATCAAATAATGGAGTACTCAAACAAGGCATCCTTAGTGTCTCAAGTTTAAGGACCAAATACGCAACTAGGATTACGGAATTATTATCTAACGATGAGGTATCATTAACTATCCAACATTCCGTAAATGGATCTTTTAGTGAACTTATTCTCCAATGAGCACCTACACTATATCTCTAGTGTCCCCACATATGTAGCTATAAGACTAGCTATCTCCATCATATAGACGAGTATATAGCATACCAATATGTCTGGTTATTTTGATATCCCTCTCGAGTAACCTATGACCAAGAATATTTAGGATCTGTGTTTAAAGATGAATTGGTCTCATTATCATGATCCAATTCTCATTGCATAGATCCAAGGATATCATAATATATATTCATTATCCAATATAAAATAAGAAAATATCATAATAATAATAACCAAAAGAAATTGTATAGTGTATCATACGTGTCATCACTCACGTGATTGACTTGTAGGCCACCTATAATTAGTAGTAACAAGGGTAGTTGATCTTCATCTATTGGAGAGAAGGTCGATAGTGAAAATCGGAAGCCTCGAGGAAAAAGGAATTAGGAGTGAACATATATCAGGAAGACTAAATCAATATAAATTAGTTTGTCTCTCTTTACTTGTGACCTAGTTTTGTTCTCTTTACTCATAACTCTAACTGAATCAATTAATTTTTTTTAAATATGTTAATTTATTGATGAGCTTTAAAATGATTAAAAATGCTATTACACTAATTCACACCCCCCCTACCCCTCCTTCCTTCGTAAGTGACCTAGATTATACACTACATGATGGGTATGTATTTTATTAAAGTAGATTATGTATTCTCAAGACTGGACTTCTTAATATGGGATTTGCATGCTGGAGGTATAGTTGGATACCATGCAGGGATCACACAATTGCACTTGTAGAAGATTATTTTTTTTTATCTAATCTAGGAAAGAATATAGCTAAGATTTTTAAGCATTACCACACCTATCAGGTAAACAAAACCAAAAACACAACATAGGCCTATACACCACACTATCAATCCCATACTTACCTTAGAAAGATACAAGTATGTCTCTCATATAGCAAAGATATTCCTTAAAGAGGTCATTAGGTTACACAGTCTTTCCAATTCCATTGTCTAACTGAGATATATGTTTTGTTAATTATTTTTGGAAAACCCTATGAAAATTATTATGAACTAAACTTAGGTTCTCATCAATATACCGTCCTTAGGTTGATGATTAGACTGAAGTGGTCAATAAGTCATTGGATGACTTAAATTTTTTATAGGTTATCACATGGCTAACTAGGATAAGATACTACCTATAGAGTTTGTATTTAATAGCGTTATCAATCACTCAACTAGTATTAGTCCACTCTAGGTTATCCTTAGCTATCAACTTAGAAAACCTATCGATCTTGCCCGTCTTCCCACCTACTTTCATCTCTCAAATACTGTTGACTCTTTTGCTAAACACATTCATGAGTTGCATGATAAGATTATATGAAAGATTATATAAGCTAGTAATAAATATGCATTGTAGGTATCAATCTTTTAATGAGAGAGAGCAAGTGATGATAAGGATCTAACCTAAGAGATATCCCACTAGGATCATAAAAAAATAATATGCTAGGAGCATAAGTTTTTATAAGATACTACATATGATTGGTAATAATGCCTATGTCCTACTAGAAGATATGGGTATCAACAATGTCTAACGTGGAAGACTTATTACCCTATCATGAACCGATAGAGCCCACATTAGAGATATTCTATGACATGCAATAATGACAACGAGATCATTCTTTTTCTTCTATGCTAGTATCCCCAATTCTAGAATTCCACTCACACTTGACCATTCAAGAAGAGGAGAATATCCTAGACGACTAGCTCATGATCTCTCTCTCGATCGAGAGCAAAAGTATTTGGTACGATGACATAGACAATTCAATCTTGAGGACACATGAATTTTAGACGAAGACTTAAAATTGACAAACCCCAACCTCCTAGAATAGTATCTCAATTTTCATTCCTTATAAATGAATTTGTCCCACCTAGGGTGAGTTGATGAGGATCAAAGCACCATCACACTATTGCAATGGTCCAAAAAATCGTGGAGAGCTTCGAATTTTTATGGAGGGCCCTTCCTACACATATTTTGTTTTTTTATTAGATTATAGTAAAATTTATGCATGAGATAGTCATCCAAGGGGATGTCATACACATATCTTAAAGTGAGCATGGTATAGAATCTTAGAGTGATTATATATCCTCATCCTATCACTAACCCTCTCTCTTCTGTAAAGGGATATGTGACATTCATGCAAAGATAGATAGTTGTCCTTATCCTATGGATTCCTACCCAATACTCCTCTAGAATAATATATATGGTATTCATGTAATGGTAAATACTTATCCTCATCCAATATATCTCTATCTATCACTTTTGTACGAGGAAAGAGTACTCAAGTGAGAAGAAAGTCCTCAAGGGTGAGAGGTATTATCATATTTATTCTTGCTCATTTGCTCCTCCCCACCACCCTTCTCCTTCATTTTCAACCATTACAGCAGCATCATCACTATCATAATAGAACCACCACCACCACCAAAAGGAATAACAATATCAATCATTGATCGTCATTAATATAACCCCCATCAACAACTACCATCCGATGCATTACCTCTTCTACCACACCATCTGCTTGACCAGTTTGTTTCACCATCCAAGTTAAGAGCATTAGATCTTTTTCAATTATATTAGGAGCTATTTACAAGAGGAATATTTCCTACCATCAAAGCCTAAGTGATGTATTAACTTGAGAAATATGGTTGATCTAATCCTTTGATTATATCTTATTTAGAATTAACTCTTGACATACTTCATTTGTAGTCATTCCACGCAAGATGAGCCTTTTAAACCCTCTTGTTTCAAAAAATTATTCAAGTTATGGTTAGAAAGATAAGTTAGTATCATTATTACTATCACTTGTCTTTATCAAGCTCTCTGATTTTATTATCTCTCACTATATCTTTTATTTTTGCTCACCACTCACCCCTACCTACATTTGCAAGATGGATGCAAAATTATTTACGTGGAATTTGATTCAGACTTTTTCTCCTCTATGGGCTTTTAGAAATATAATTAAAGATATTCCACATAAATTGATCTTTTTTAATTCCTATATAATCATGAAGTGGAAATGAAACAGTGAACTGATTAACCCAATATGATAAAATAATTAAAATTGTATCATTCTGGAGAGGAGATTGACCCTCTCATTTGTATCATTTTTTTGTTTATGGTGCTTCTTTTCTGTTTTTAATGCTCAAGTAATTTTTTTAAAAAAAATATAATCTACGTGCTTCCCATTGGTCATGTGTTGCTGGCAGCATACTCAATGATTGTTGGGTGTTTAAGGTCTTAGGTACAACACTGGCTGTCAATTAAATTTGCCCACAGATCTCTGGCTGCATGCATGGTTTGGAAGGGTACTCAGTGAAACAAGTTGATATCGGTTGGTTGGAGATGGTCGTTGACCCTATGCAGCGTTAAGTTAGTTGACTGGGCGTCTCAGAGATGGCAAGCCCACTTCGGGCGTTCAGATAGCCAGTACCCTCCGAAAACGAGTAGTATATCTATCAGGTTCCGCCGCCGGGAACTTTGATCGAGATCTTGTAGGCTTGGTTTGTCATAGTTCAGTACATTTTCAGGTATGTAAACATGCACTTGTTGAAGGAAATTGAACTCTCGACGACACTCATTGATGGTGACCCAACTCAAAGGGCACGACCCATTGCTAACCAGACAAGATGTCTACTGGTTTAATATTTAGCCGATCGAAGCATGACAAAGACAAACATCTCTTCACTTTTTAGCTGTTCTACTTGTCGGACAGTAGTGAGCCAATGGTGAAGCTTCGCTTGATAAGTCAACAGGTCGTCGCCGGATATCATATCACTAAATGCAATAGTTCCGAGTTGCAGAGGTGAATCGGTGTCGATGGCAGTGGTTATTAGAATTCCCGTCAATCAAAACCCCACCAGACACTCATGTTTTCTCTGTCGACTATATATATATATATATATATATCAATTGTCCTCTACTTTAAAATGCATGTCTCCGTCATCTTTTCCTCCTGTTTAGCTTCGCACGAGAGGATAAGACTCGGTCAGTCCACGCTCCATGATAGCTACTACTCCAGTCCGCCGAGGAGTATCAGTCTTGCGTACTCCCTCCCCAGTATACAACAGCGACGAAAACAATGGGAGGGAGACGAAAAGGTCCCACGGAAGTCCTTGGGTTGATCAGGACTCCACGGAGTCCATGGTGTCAGGGCATGTAGAGTTTGTTGCCGCATTTGCACCGCCACGCCTCTGGGTAGTACTCGGTGGTCACCGGAGTGCCGGGCGGCACAGCCACGTGCACCGGGTTGCACGGGGTGCAGTCGTCGCACTTGCCCGTACACCGTGGCGGGTACGACCCCGGTCCGCCGACGAGTTTCCTCCGCCTCGCGGCCACCGCCACCTGCAGCCAGCCGGCTCTCAAGTTAGCACGAATAACCCAGGCAAAGTAAAGCTGCGGGCGTGCTTTGCCAGGCCCCGGGGGCCTGCAGAAGCGCAATCAGTGACTCCCGTGGGTGAGCTGGCGGCGCAAGTTAGCCGAGGACCAGGGAGGCCCCACTTACACGGTGCGCGGCAGACGGTGTCCTCAGGCGTCCTCCCCGCACACCCACAATGCGCACACACACCCCACACCACCCCCGCCCCGCCGCCCGCGTCTTCTTTGCCACCACTTCTTTGCTGACCCGGCTAACTTGCGCCACTCGTTCAACAAGTATTTAGAAGAACAATGGCGTAATTTGACTGCGTGACTTGCTCCCGTCCAGGCCCACGTCTTACTTAAATGGCGATTAGGTAGTGATCGGAGAAAGAACAAGAAAGTATTAGGAAGAGGAAGAGCACCTGAGAGTGGGGGTCAGTCGCCATTAAGCTTCTAACACCTGTGACAATGACAACAGAGATGTAACTATGCACGGACGCTGAAAAAATTAACCACACAATGCCAAAGCTGCTGCTCAAAAAGCTAAGATAAGGTTATGGAACAATCGGTTATGAAACAGACAGGAGAAAAGAGGAGAGATTCGGAGGACATCAAGAAGAATGGATCTCAACATCTAAGTAGTAGCTATAAGAGCTTGTGATCTTGGTGTCTTCAACGGACGAAAAAAGAAATATTGGCAGGTTTAGATGAAGGGAAGGAGACTCTTTGACATTAAACCTTAAAACGAAGTAGAGGAGATGCATTCTGTCTCAGGAATGAATTAGCTGAGGATATACACAACAACCAATGAAATTACCTGCCGGTATGCCCAAGATGAAGAAAAATGGAGAAAATAATAGAGAAACACAAGAAGGCAAAGATTAGAAATGCTTCATGTTTTCTAACTGTCCAAGAAAAAGGATACAGAAAAAAATATATAAGAAAGAAGGAACATCGAATCCCGCTCACCTAGACGAACGCTCCGGCGATAGGAAGAGCTCGAAAGCACAGCAAAAAGAGAGAAGAAGAAGATGAAACCGCAGCACAAGGTTATAGCCTCCTTCATCATGAAACCATGTCTCCTCCTCACTCTTCTGGACTCCATCAAGCTTATAAGAAACCGAACCAAACCAGATGGCAAATGATCCGATCAAAGGAAGCAGAGAAGCCAAGATCTGAAACAGTTAGTCTCGATCTCCTTTCTCCTCCCTTAATCTCACTCTCGCTCTCTCCCTCTGTTATTACTGTAGCAGCAGCAGATCTCTGAGGCCACCTCTGGGACAAGATGGGCAGAGCAATTTGATCTTATTCATGTGAGAACGCTTTGTGCTCCTCTCTCTCTCTCACTCTCTCTCTCGCACGCTGACAGTCTACTGTTCGCTCTCTTGTATCTTCCCAGAACTGCTAGTAAAAATCTCTCGTAGATTATAAAACTCCCTTCCTTCTCTCCGGTTCCTCAAGGTTTCTTTGAAATGACAACTTTGGCCTTGTGTATCAAACTAACCAAAAATATATCTTCGGACATGATGGCAGTGCTCAGGTGTTCAGCTGCAACCTCTTGCTACGACGGCAGATGTATATTCCGGTTTTACACAGTCGACAGAAATATGAAAAATAAAAAATAAAAATGATATGCGACAAAAGATTCTATCGCCGTCGAATTGCCAAGATGCATAACTTGAGGGACCCATGATTGCATGATTGTCCCTATGAATCAAAGAACTGAATTGGAAGGATCGATGCCGACCTCATCGTGGAATTAGATGACCACAAGTAGTAGAGCAACACCTAATTAATGGTCTCGAGATACTTGTATTCGTGGTCCAAATAAGGCCCGTAGATTTCTGAATGATATGGAGGGACTGCAGTTGAGATCTGTTGGTTACATCTGACGAATGGTGAGGATGTGTTTGCTATTGGGACTCGACGGTGAATCTTGGCTTAGAATTTAGGTCTAACGGTGATGTAAGTTGCCTGTGTCAATGATTCTGCCATCCTTCCTCCTATGCTTGACGATAGCTATACAACTTGCTGACGACCGCTGCGGGTTTCGGATATGCTTAATCTGTTAGGATGAACTGAGAACGACTTGGGTCTCGATGACGAATCCATGGAAGCAAATAGTACTTGGATAATAGAGCGATTCATTACATGTCCTACTCGAAATTCACACGCGACAAGCTAGCGCAGGGCATGCATATGCCAAAAGATCAAAGCCTTCACCACATGAGCAGCAAAATGAATAATGTGATCAATGGCAACCAACGGTAGATCTTCGACTCTCGACCCAGACGACTATTGCAAGACGTAGACATCCACCAAACGTGCATGGATGGTGTAATTATTTATGATCTGAAAACGACTAGGGAACCAAATTCCTGAAGAGAGGTAGTAGCGATGGCATGCGTGTTACAAGCTTGACGAGGACACCTACTAGTGGTTCACATGATTGATCCGAAAAAGAAGGGAATGGATATTAAGAGAGGGCCATGGTGGTCATTTGGAGAGGGAGGATAACCAAATAATGGGGAAGGTAAGCGGAGGGGAGGGGGAGGAAAGGGACGCATCGGTGAGTGGAGCATGACAGACTTGGGTCAAGCCGTCCTTTTGCCCCGCCTCCTCTGTTTTCCTTTGTTTTGGTTTATTGATTTTAATATATATTATTAGTCTTCTTCTTTCACTGCTTTGATTCAATATTTACCCACTTCCTGGATGTACCATTTTACCAGTTATAGTATATTTACCATGTCCCAGAAAACCATGGTACCTCGTCGTCAGTTATCCTCGTAAATAGACTGTGAAAACAAAGTGAGCTGGGTGACGTCCACCGGTTGGACGATTCCGATTGTCCGCTCCGGAATGGAAAGAAAACCTTTTTGGACCGCCAGCAAGGAGGAACTCAAAGAAGGCAACACCATCCGACTCACCCTTCTCCTCTTCGGGTTATACACTCTCCAACTTTACACTGGTGGTACGTACTCGGCTAAATTTATTTTAAAGTTCCAAACTGCGTAGGGAATGGAAGTCGAATCGAAATAGAGCGGGGGAAAAGTGCCGTGTATGGTTTTCGAATTGGTTCGCGTTCGCTCGCTCTTTTGCTGGAGACTGTTATCCACCGCTACCCTAAGTTAACATCGTCCTTTACAAGATACATCTGCTGGGATGAGCAACGACGGCCTAATGTCGCGGTCAAAGTCGTCTTATATGGGTGTCTACGTTGTGGTGTACAGCGGTTATTGGCTCAACGCCTCGGTGAATGACACGGTTAGCAGAACTGATGGTTGCGGTATTTGGCGATTCAGGTTCCTAAGATTTAGGAATCAAAATCCAATCGCATTGGATTAGTTCCATATCTAGTTTTTTTTAATAAAAAATTAAAATAAAAAATCATAATTTTATTTTTAAGCTTTGAAAAATAGATGTATAATGAGTCTAATGATTAAAAAAGTAAAATTAATTTTTTTTTAATCATTTTCTATGTCGAAGGTCTTGATTGTTCCTTTGGTTGATAAGTCGAACAAGTATTTATTATTTTTTGTGGATGATCTTTTATTTTTGTTTCTCCATTTTGATTTAATCATTAATATATCTTAATTGATTTGGGAGTCATACTCGAACAGGTTTGGATTACTGTAATGCCAAAGTAGTTATATTTATCTTGCAATCATTGTCAAAATTGAAATGGTTGTTATGTATCATGCTCATCATTCAAAAATTAAAAATTCTATACATATAATACTGTTACCAAACTCAAAAAAAGTATCTAGATAAATTTGAAGCTGAGAGTTTGAGCCTGGTAATCTCTTTCATTTTTTTATTTTTATAATAATAATAATTATTTTTTGTTACTAATTCTATTACTCTCGCTAACTTGATGCCTAGAAGAAGAAGTTTAAGAAGTAGTTTATTGTCTATTATAGTTTACACTATAAGTTAATGACTAATTCTATTATTTCTCTTATTTTTTACTAATATCAATATCTAATTCTAAATTTTCATAATAAGTACTTAAATTATTACTCAATCCATCTATTCTACAACGAGGATAAAAAACAAAAGCAACAAAATAATCGGTGAAATCTTAAGAAAATAATTTGTTCGTCTAGTCTTTATTGTCGTAATAGTTATGTGCAAGTCATTATAATGTTCATATTATTCTAAGGCGCCAACAATATTAATGCATATAATTAAGAATATATGTGCAGTAGGATAATAAACACTGAATAATGTATAAGTAGCATCATTTAAAACTTATAAAATTTTTAAAACTTTTGTGAATTTCAATGTTGTAGATATAAACTTACTTGTTTTACATTAGTTGTAATAAAAGTACATAATATTTTTTATATTCAACATTTTCATTAGTAATTCATAATTGAATTTGATCAGGTAGCAACGTCCCTAGGGAACTTTTGTCATTTAATCTATAAAATCTAGCCCGCTCTTGCATTACCATTTAAAATAATTACTTGATAATAGAAAAACAAATTTTAAGAGATCTAAGACATTCTTATATATATATATAAATTTAAAACATAACAAGAACACCTAATATGAAAAAAAAAAAACACCAAAAACCGATTGATACATTTCTTGTAATTCAATAACAGAAATAATATAGATGCATTATCAAAACTAATTAAAAAATATCAAAACAAAATTTTAACTCTCTTTTCTTATAAAGATTATAAGCGATACATGTAAAAGTAAAACCAAAAACACATCTAGCTGTAGGATTCAAAGCATTTTGATAATAAACAACAAAATCAAGTTTTTCACCAATATTAAAAGAAAAATGTTTGACAGCAATAAATCTCGCTCTTCATGATTTTTTTATGGAAAATTAAAAAGTTAGATTAGTGGGGTACCTGAAAATTTGACTGACCTTTTTTTCATCCCAACTTATATAAGGTGTTTTTTCTCATGTTTAGGAAAATTTTCATATCCACCTCCTTCTTTGAATTTAAAAAATTTGGAGCAATAGTTGCAAATCACTTGGAACAAGTTATTGGTTTTCCGGATCTTCTTGAAATGAAGTTTGAAGATGTCCAATTTAATTACTTTGGTCACTCTTTCAGTTTGATGATGATATGATAGCTTTCTTAAGTTGGCATGACTAAACTTTCTAAGTTCTCCTTGAGCATGAATGTCTGAGTGAAGTTATGGTTTCTACTTAAGAAGGAATTTAGTGTAAGAGAGCTTAATATAACTTAAGGGCATTATGACTGTTTAATCAAATGTGTGAGGGAGAATGAGAGGCTTGGGGACACTTATAAAATTTTTGATGATTTTTTTTCTAAAATAACTTAAGAGAGTATCATGATTTTTCTTGATTTTTTACTAATTATTTAGCTGTTAGAAGGGATAAATTTATTTATTTTTTATATTTTTAGATTTTTAAAATTATAAAAAATAATAAAAAAATTATAAAAATAATCGTTTATATTTTATTGGGAGGGATAAATTAGTCATCTACCCCTACATGCCCCAAACAGTCAACCGCCAGACAATTGGGCTCAAACGATCAACCTAATATTCAATCAAAAGTTTATTTCTATTTTTTTAAATAATAGATCATCAGTTGAAATCAAATCCATTGATTTTAGTTTTAAAACACTAGAAATCATAACCGCGCTGTCTAAGATTAATTTTAGTTCAATTTGTAACCAATAATCCTTTGGATCGGTTCGATTTCGATTATCTCATTTCTTTTGTTACCTATACTTTTCGATTTCTCATGAGATAAATAGATGAACAGACATATGTATCATATTTGGATGATAATACAAATCTTAGAAACAAGGGTTAGAAGAAAAACCGTGATGAATAAATGAAGAGAGAGAGAGAGAGAGAGAGAGAGAGAGAGAGAGAGAGAGAGAGGATTCGATGGCTTGCTTGCTCCAACTCAAGGAATATTGGCTTCGTCTTGCAAGCTGTGTTTGAGACATCATGCAGGTTGGTGGGGTTGGAGATTGGATATCCACCATCCGTTTGGTTTTGGCTCATCCTATAGACCATGGCGTCCACAGGCTGCCTCGTTAGTGAGTGGCCTCACTTGTCTACGATCGCATGTGGCAGGCACTGGAAGGCCGATGAGGGATTACATTTGAGCGGCCTAGCGATCGAGCTCCGTCCAGGGACTCACTCGGCGTGGTCTTCAACTTGAAGGAACGAGTCCCGCCTTGGACCTACCTACATCAACCATAACTCATTTGGTCGTGTGTGTATTTTGCATGAGTCCTGGCTGGCTAGCTGGTCTAACGAACTACAGTATGAGATCCCATGAAACCCATAACTCATCATCACCATCACCCGTGCAGCAGCCTTACCACGTGTCCGGCGGTCCCTCCGGCGGTAAGATGTGACGGAGCATATATTTGCCAGGTTTGACCACGTTTCTGCCATTGGGTCGAAGATGGCAGGTGCATTACCTTCACAGGCCGTACGACAGGACCAAGCCGCCGCCTTGCGGATGATACGCCACCGCGCGGCAACGAGACTATACTTACTATACTTTTGTACTGCCTTCGGGTGCAGTGGGTATATATACATCGATACACCTTCACCTTGGAGTTCGTCGCAGACTGTATCCAGCTTCCGCATTTCAATTTGCTAAACATTGTCTGACCTTTCAATTAAATCATGTGATAGACCTTCGTCCACTTGGTTGCACAGTAATTCTCTGATGTGGTGACGTATTGTGATTAGTTGCAAGAAGAAAAGAAAAATGCAATATATGCCTGAGACAGATCGACAACGCAAGACCAGTCTTTAGGCCCCCATGTTTTACATGCCTTTGTATCACTTATTTAACCAATAATTCTTTAGGTTGACAAATTAAGTTCTATTGTATACAATCAAGACCTTCGAATAAAAATGAAAAGAATTCTTAGAACACTCAAATTTTGCATCTGTTATTTCTTTTGTTTTGTTTTCACCTTCTTTTGCTCCTTGAGGTTCGTCAACTATATCATCACCAAGTCTCTCACCAACTCGTCAAAGACGCAAACTCTCGGTTACTGTTTGCAGATCCTTCATTTTCATTTATTCCTTTAATTATCGTAGGAAAATGCAGTTGCTTCAAAAGTACGTACGTAAAAAAAAGGTTTTCCACACAGCTGATTGGTAAAGTAAATTTTGCTTGCTACGGACAAAGTGGCTAAGGATGAACAATGGTCATGCAAGAATTGAACCATATATGCAAAAGAGGACCAGCCATTGATGTCGTGGGACGAGTAGCACTAAATTTTTTTTATGATAATATAAGACTAGAAAAAGAATAATAATAATAATAATAAATATCTAAAAGAAAGCCTCTCACTTTCACAAGTGCATTATATAAAAGAATAAAAAAAACTATTCTAGTGCAAGGAGTGAACTTCATGAACACCTCACCTTTGTATGTTTTCCATATGCACGGTAGATGCACTATATACATAATATGAGAAACAAACTCAATTTATTGATTCATTCTCTAATGATTTATTATAGTATTCTTATCCCTTTTAATAGGCTAAAGTATAAAAAAAATAGAAATAAAAGATCACAATTGCATCAAATTAAATATATGACCAATTCTTTCATTCGAAGAAAATAATATTGTTAACTTGATTTGAAAAATATTTTTTCCTTTTTGATAATATTCTTAATTCATAGATATGAATATTTAAAAAAATTTATCAAAATTAAATTAATTGTTTTATATTTATTTTCTTTTTCTCCTCCCAGAGTAGAAATCATCATGTAACAACTATAATATCTAATTTTATTTAATAATGGATAAACTAAATTGTTTTCACATTATATGCTTAAACTCATCTTAAGTCCATATAATTGAAATATGATTGGGCCTTCATAATAAAATTAAAAAGAGATGAACAGACCGATAATAATGATAGCAAATCTGGTATAGGTGGGTAGTAATGGATTTTTTTCCCATAATATAAAATTAAAAAGTGATGAACAGACCGATAATAATGATGATATAATAAAAAATAATTCATTTTGGCTCAAAGAGTAAACTCCCAATGAATGCCTCGTGCCTTTGCATATCTCTCGCATGGATGATAAAATTCGGAAAGATAATTGTGTCCTTGCACTAGTTACACATTAGAAACAAAAATTATTGACTCATTCTGTGATGACGCATCATAGTATTCTAGCCCCTTTTTATGGGCCAAATTACAAGCCAAAAAATTATAAAAACAAGAAACTTTATAATTACATCAAATTAAATATATATAGTTTATTTTTTTGAAGAACATAATATTTTCTAATTTAATTTTAAAATAATCTTCCCTTTTGATAATATTTTTATTTGATAAACTTTTATTTAATATATGAAGCTAAAAATTTAAATCTTCAAAAATTTTGAGATATGAGTAGTACAACTGCTGACACTAGACGATACTACTATCATAACATTTGATACTATAAATTTGGACTTTGATAGTATTACTATCGTCACAAATTTGAATTATGGGTAGTAGTACCATCACTATAGATGGTACTACTACAGTTATTATAGGCAATATCACCATCGAAAAAGCTAATACAAATAATACTTGTCAATTGACTCAAGTGATACTATCGCCTAGACTTGGTGTTACCATCACTTAGGTCTAATTTATGTCATTAGTTTAGCCTTTTAACGGGCTCAATTCAGCCCGACTTCAAGCCAAATGGTTTTATCAACTAGTACGACCTAATACTAACTTAAATTAACTCAAAATAATATCAATTAAGATCTTGATAAATCAACTATATATTTGGTATATTTATGAAGCTTTTAGCACATTTTATGCTCTTTCGGTATGTCATTGGATCTTTTAGTATTTTGTTTGAATTTCTAACACATTACTCTTTCCTTTGGTATATAACTCATTTCACCGGTATGTCAGTTTTCCTATGACATCTAATCTTCTAATGTAATATCTGATCCTTCTAACATAATGTCCAAACGTTTAGCATGAAATTCGATCTCCAATACATCAACAAATCCTCTAGCTCGACATTTAATTTTTAACATAATATTTGACTCTCTTGCTTAAACAGTTATTCCTCGTAACTTATTGAATAAGATAATATGTGATGACGAACTTAGCTCGTATGAAATGAAAGCATTATAAACCTCATAAGACCTATGAAACTCATTTTATGGCTTATGTACTAATCACTAAAGAAGACTTCTTTCTAGTCATATAACCTATGTGAAACATAGCTCATGGCTAATCAAACTTATTGAAACTCGAAAACTGTCCTTCAAATGCATTTTATTTTAGCCCAGCAAGATAGCTGCTCAGATCTTCACCAGGCTTGCTTTTACATACGTTGGATCATGGTTTCAAGTTGGCAATCAGAGATGGTTTCAAGTTGGCAATTAGAAAAGGATTGAGCTATCCACACCAATGATGTAATTGAGTGCACGATCATAGAATGCAATTTTAAGAAAATTTTGTAAACAACTAGAGCATTACCTTCTTTCTTTGAAAGTTGCGAGATACCTTCTACTTTCTACCCTTGCTTGTTTCATTGAAGAAAAAAAATATATCTAGCAATTAATCTAATGTAGTTACCAAACAGTTGGCTAATATCTATATTATTTATGTGTGCTATGTGACTTCAATTCTTTGTGTGTGACATTCTCTATTTCATTACTATCTAACTTAAAGCCTCTCTTAAATCTTACCGTATTCTTTATTTCTTATTGTATTCTTTATATCCTCTTAGTTTGATTACTTACTTCTGTATTTGTGACTTCAATTCAATTCTTTTCTTGAATTTCACTCTCAAAATAACATAGAAAGTAGGAAGCTGTTTTAATTTGTATCATATGAGGTGCACTCACATTCGACACGCGCTAGCTTATGGAAGTTTCCGAGCACAGAGGCATAGGACTATAGACAAGAAAGAAGGCCAACTTAATAAATACGCTAAGTACTGAACAAGAGTATCAACAAGGTACTGATATGTGTTTTTAAAGCTATGCTATAGTTGGTCATTGACTTCTACAAGTGGATAGTGTCATCTTAAATTCAAAATAAGTGGGGGCAGAATGTAGTGCTAAGGCTTATTACTCGGATGTCCTCAATCAATTCTACTTTTCAGTGCCTCAATCAATTATATTCTTCAGTGAGATAGCCTTTTTGTTACTGATTCATTTCTTTAATAAGGGAGTTTCAGAGTTAGGTACCCCATACACGAATTACATTCAGGACAGAGCTAGAGTTGAGTTTAGTTCTAAGTTGTGCGTTAGCGAGTTACTCAGAGTTGCGTGTTAGCGAGTTGAGTTAGAAAGACGTTATGTGTTAGCGAGTTACTAAGTGCATTAGGGAGTACTGCGGTGCTGACATCAATCTTCTATTCTAGGGGTGAGAGTTAAGTAAAGAGTCACGAAAACAAGAAAGGGATGAGTCAAGTAAGGAGTCAGGCTTCCATTCGAGGGATGAGCCAAGCAAACAAGCAATGGAGACTACAATGGCATAAGACATTGTGCATTAGCGAGTTACTTTAGCATTAGGGAGTTTGCAATTAAGATCACTATTAGCAAGAGGTCCATCTCTTTACGGTCACAGCCAATAGGGTACCTCGATGATAGATTGGCTATTAGCATAGTTTAACCACCGTTCAACGATGAGAAAGAAGGGTTACAGCTTCACCGAGCCCATTAGTATTAGCAACAGGCAAGGGTTATTCAGCGACCAGCAACTATTCCTGTCATTTCATACTCGTTCCAGAAGCCAACAAGCAACATTGTGCATGACTGAGCTCTTGGGACGCATTAGTATAGGAGTTTCGGGAACAAGCAACGTTCTTTGAGTTGCGGATTAGGAGCAGAGTTCCGAGTTGTGCGTTAGCAAGTTCACTTGTTGAATTTAATTGAATCTGAATGACACCTAAGAATTGCATTAAAAACTAATATAAGTGAGTAACCAGACTGCTTTGCTTATCTTCTTGAAAAAGAGAATGCAACTGCTTGACTGAGAGCTGTAGGGCCAGGACGAGATACTTCTCTTGCAACAATAGTTAGGCCAGTATAAAGAAAAGAGTAAGAATTCAATTTCAGATCATCAAATCAATTAGCATAAGCAATAAACAACCTGACACACCCGCTCAAGAAAGAATATAACGTGACACGTATAGAAGAGGGTAAACTTTATTCAAAACTTACTAATGCACGTAAATATCAATTTCTAGTTATTACTAATGCCCTTGCTTGTTTGCTTCTTCGCTTGTTGAATGTGGTGCACATAACCACTTGTGCCCCTTGCTTGTTGAAGAGAGTAAAAGGAGATTGTTCCTACTCCTGCTCTACGTAACCTAACCTAACTGCTTACGGCAAACTCCACTCTACTGATTGACAATGCGCTGAAGAACGAAGTAAGGCAAAGGGTGAACTTACTGGCGCCCTTGTTTGTTTGAATCTTTCTCGCATATAATACAATGGAGTAAACAACCATCATTGCTTCTTCGCTTAGTAGCAGAATAGTTTATACTGGCCAGATGCGCACTGCTAGATGCTTCTCTTCTGATAAGGTGGTGGTGGTTCACCTTTCCTTTCCTTTCCTTTCCCTTTTGAGCTTTCGACCCTTTCCATTCCTTTTGCACCCCTAAAACAATAAGCCAGTTTTCAACCCTCTCCTTTCGCACCCCCGAAATAATATGCTAACTTTCTCCCCTCACACTCCAGTACTTGACTTCTTACCCTTGCTTCTTCTTTCGCACACTAATGCTCTATAGGGCGAATGGTGAACTCGCTAATAAGGGCTTGCACAACGACGAACTCAGGCGAATCTGGAAACTGCTTGTTAACTTGTTCTCTCAACTCGAAAGAAATAATTTAATGCTATTAATATAAGCACAGTAAAAACACTTCACTGCTTGCTTCTGATAAGAACTCAGCTAGGCAGCCCGCAACTCCAACCAATAAGTTAATGCATCGTTGCTTGTTTACTTGTTCTTTCGTCCATGCTTATTGAGTTTACTTGTTCTTTCGTCCTTGCTTGTCGAAGAGAGCGTTCATCATATATCAATGCTCGTTGAAGAGAGTGTTAATCATATATATCAATTGGTAACCTTGCATCCTGCAACTCAACTCAAAAGAAGTAATTGTGAATCTAGCGTGACATCAATAATTCAAGTAATAAAGCTGTAATCAAATCAAATATTTAATTTAAGAATCAATTTTTATTTTCCTACTTGCCATTTAGGAAATATTAATCTTATTTTCTTGTTTGCTATTGTGAATTAGGAAATGACTATTAAGCATTCTAAATATGATGATATCATATTTTATTAATATATTAAATAAAAATAATTTATATTAAATAAATATAAAAATTAAGAAAAAATTTCTTTAATGGAGGTTTACCTCCTCCTAGGAAGGATTTAGCGAGAGGAAAGAGGAGTTACATCCGATTGAAGAGAGGTAGGTTTTCTTATTTTTCTTAAAAAATAAATTTTTTATTTTGATTCTTTAAATATTAGAAGTTTTATTGTTCGAAAATATTTATCAATTCTTTAAATATTAAAATTTTTATTGTTATATTAAAATCTATTAGCTGAAGTTTTTATAATATTCTTGGACCTCTGTTTAAGGTTTTTATTTTTGGATTTAAACATGCTAAAGTTTTACATGTTTTATGTATTAAATATATGATATTTCCAAGTATTACAACTTATCTTTTAGTCTTATCTGGATTAAAATTTTCTTCTTAAATTAAAATATGTTATCTAAATTTTTTGATATTCTTTGATCTGAAATTTAAAATATGTTATTCTGAATGGTTGAAAATTTATTTGACTAAATTATATTGAAATTATGTATGTATTCTAATTTTTGTTAAATTTAGAAGGTTATTTTCTTGTATTAAAGCTTATCTCCCAACCTTATTTTTAATGTGTTGTTACGTTTTTTTATATATATATATAACTGTTAGTGAATATATGTTGTCATAATTCAGTATGAAATTGGATAGGAATTGGGTTGAAACAACTCGCAGGTCAAGCCACAAGCAGGCTCAGCCCGTAGGCCAAGCCCAACTCATATGTCAGGCCTTAGCCCATAGGCTAACCTAGCCCAGTCATCATGGGCGATCACGTGCGATGCACATGACTAGTCCACGGGCTAGGGCTAAGCCAGCCTAGTGTGATACATGCATAGTCATGTGTAGTGCACATGACTAGTATATAAGCTAGCTCAACCTAGTTTAATATTATTATTGGATTTGAGCTCAAATATTGATTGAATTAAACTAAACTTAATTAGTCTAGATCAATTCACGGTGATTTCGAATTGATCGACTTATTCTTACCTAATTTGAACCTAATCTAGTCCAAATTAATTTTTGGTGGTTTCATACTAGTTAAATGGGGATTAGAGATTGGTTCAACCATGTTCTAGTTAAATCAAGTTTAATATGATTGATTGAACTAAGGTTCAAGTCAATTGAGAGCTAATTAGTAGGATTTGATATGAATAATATTTAAAAGGGATATTTTTGATGTGTTATTTCATTCCAACATAGAAATGACCAGTATAAGATAATATTATTATCTTGTCGAGGACAAGTAGGACAATTCTCTTTGGAGATTATTGGGCTATCAAACATAACAACTGAACAGTTCCTCCATCCATTATTAGGAGGAACATGTCTCGTTGACCTTTTAGATGATTTTTCGAGTTAAAATTACTATGTTTTTTTTTTAATTTATGATTTGACGAATAAATGAGTTGTAATAAATATTTATAAAATATGAATAAAGTAATATTTATCTATTTGACTGTGAATGCCTGGAAAGATGTGATTAAACAAAAATCCAAGCAAAACAATGCTTATTAAAGGACACCGGCACCAAAGCTGAAGTGAAAGAACGGAAGATAGGCATAACAAATATATATGAGAGGAACCTAAGCTAACTGCTGACATCTTACTCCTTACTGCCAAGATTATGATTCGATGGAAATATAACATGCAAAATACACCCAGCCCGTGAAATGCAAGCAACGACTTCGATTGAGACAGAACAAAATTTGTGAAGAAACAATGCAAGCAACGACTTCCGCACACAATTTGTGGAGTAGGGGGAATAGGCATTGGCTATACGGAGGAATATCCATAGAAATCATGTGTTCGACCTGCTCGGTCGGAATTGGATTCAGTTTCTAATAAGAAAAAGGAAGAGGAATGTGACTGAAGACATCTAATTCCCTGTTAAGACTAGGCTATGTTGCCTCGCAGTGGCGTCCTTGTGAAACCTTCACGGTCGGAAATGTACCTTTTGGACAGGCGGGGATGATGGATAGTCTTTCTCTCTATTCGCCTTCCTCAAAATGCAATCCTTTTAGACATCTCGATATTTCCCTTTCGTTGGCCTTCTGTTTCTTCTTCAATCCTACTGATCGGTCGGTTGCTTGGTTGGTTGTTCTCACCAATCTGATATGGTGTCCTCAGAACCTGGTTGACCATTTAGCCAAAATCTTCTCCAAATGAAGAACCAAGTTACACAATCCATTCTCTGCCCCGGCAGTTCATTACTCGACTTGCCTTCTCTCCTTCTATCCAGATAAAACAGTGTGAATATTAATTAATGAATGCAGGAGATACATTTATTCATGTTTTCATCAAAACAACAATATATATACATGTTTATGTATATGTATCAATGTCCAAATTTACAATCCAAGTCACTCTTCTGAGAAGAATTAAACACCAACCAGTCACTTATTTCAAAGGCAACCCCGCCCCCCTCTCCCTCAAAAACAGAAAAAAGAAAGAAAATCGCACAGCATTCAGCTAACATGGAATGAAAGAAATCAAACTCAAAAGACCTTTATGGTCTCAAAGCACACCAAGAAGTGTTCAACCCCCAATAAAAGTCATGTAAGAAACCATCATGGCCTTCCACTGCCACTGCAAAACCTTGTTGTAGGTACAGCCAGTCGATTCCCGACGTATAAATAAGGGAGCTGTGAAGGCTCAAACAGATGAGCCTTTGCTAATCCTTGATATGAAGAAGCAAAAGCAGCACTCAGTTATGCGCCGGATGAAATCAAGAGGATACAAACCCGATCAATTGATAGCAACTATGCGGAACTAGGAGAAAATCCAAGACCAGATTTTGTATAACAAGGCAAGAACAAGCATTGCTAACAGTTGATCCACTAAGGAGATCGTCTTTGCTCCACAAGCAGGTGCATGAGACAAAACCAGAGGAGAGCACATGTATTCGATGGAGAATGAAGGACTCGAATCATCTGTCGGCTGAAATAGTATCTCCCCTGAGGCACTTTTTAGCTCTCCATTGAACCATTCCTGAATCACAGGAGAAAGCTACTAAATAGACAATTTCTGCCTAAATCATCATACTTCTCATGGTCGCTGCTAGATGGGCAACAACCCTGTTTTAACCATGACTATTCTGGTGAGAGATTAAATCGACGATCACAAGTGAAATTACCTGAAGTGGTTTACCGAAAGTAACTAGTATGTCGCCGGCCGGCATCCCAAAAATAGCAGAGCCCTCTGACCGACGGATGCAAAAGTCTTCATCGTATCCAGAAATGTGGAGACTCAAAGCATGAGAGTGAAGCGATTTTGGGTCGCTCAACTCCCTCATGTTGTTTCTGCTATGATGAGATTCATACTTTCTCAGACAGAGGACTGACTGAACCTTGCCAATTCTCTTGGAGGGTGTTTGACTCGCTACATGTTCAGAAAGAATCTTGGCAATGCACTCCCCAACGGTTTCCATCCTAGCAGCAACATTCTCCATTTTATCCCTGAAAACAACACCGCCGTGTGCCAATGAAATCTATCTTCCACTTCATGATAACAAAGAAATGGCTGCGAGAGTGTTTTTTGGAGATAAATAAAAATGCTGTTTTTGTGGCACTCTAAATCCTGTTGTAGCCTGACTAATCTGCTAATATCTTTCGCTTGGCTTGCCCTGGACTGTGCGTTGTCCCCAGGGGCTTTGTTCTTTCTACTCTTCTGTAAAACGAATTTGGCTGGGCGTCCACACCCTTTTCTTGGAACAAACGAGAAGATAATGTTCTAAATTGCAGCTTACATAAGAACAAGAAGGTTACATTCCAACTTGATTTTACAAAAGAGCAAAGTAGAAAAAAGATAGGAGAAAGTTGCAAAGATTTCAGAGATATAATCTTGGGATGTCTACAAACACACTGAATCAGAGATGAAGCTTTGCAGATCACTCTTCTAGTTAGCAAGCTCTCTTGCTTCTTCCTGTTTCTTCTGTACTCGTTCTCAATTATTTATTTTTCTTAGAGAATATATATTTTTATTATCTTCCTTCTTTCCTTCTGTTTGTTTTACGTATTATTTGCTCATTTCAAACTTATCAAATAAATCCTAGTAGTTTTTCCCTGGATAAGCTAACCAGAAATAAAGAAAAAAAGAAGAAGAAAGATATATCATTTTGCATTGAACAATGATCATGAACTGGGAACATGATTGACAATCCATTGAGCTGATCAAGTAATATGTGAAATCTCTATGCAACGGATTTATCAGTTCCGGGAGAAGCTGGAAGGCTAGGATCACTACAAGAATTAGTCTCAAAAGACTTCAAATGAAAACAAGATTAACATTAAAGTAAAAAAATAAAATATGAGAGAATAAGAGAGAAAAATAGGAACTGAGGGAGAGAGACCAAATAGGATGACTTGGAGAGGCCAACATTATACAAGAGTGGAAGTAATTCAAGTCAATAAATTGGCTTTAACTTAACATGACATTGTTGTATATCCTTGTAACCACAGGCACCAGGATCAAGCCATTACGATCCCTTTTGCCGATCACTAAACTGGTAAAAAATCTGTCCAACGGCACTCGAGCCAGAATGTCGAGAAAGACATGGATCTGGAATCCATATATCACAATCATATGATTCAGATATGAACAATCATCGCAAAAGCACTTTGCAAAAAGAAAGTGTAGAATTGATATGTGATAGGAAGCCTAGATAAGTGATACATTACCTAATTCTCATATTTACCCTTTTTAATTGCATTAACAAGGCAGGACCATGCACATTACCTCGTCAAATAAAGAGAATTATATAAATAGTTTATTTCAGAATCCTAATAGAATTCGTAGGTATAATCATATGATCCAAGTCTAAGTTTTTATGTGGCTAGACCAACAGAAAGAAGATGTACACATAAATAGATCAGATATAGTTGCGTGAGAGTAACCATATGCTATGTCGAATAACTACAATCATATCATAAATATTTCAAGCATTAATAATCTCGATCCATGGCAAAATATAACGATCATAACACAATGAAAGCTTTATAAAGATAGCATAATTGGTGTTAGAAAGAAGAAAACACATGAAAGACATCAACATTTTAAAGTTGCTCAAAAGACCCATCATAACATTTAGATATAGGCTCATTAAGGAAAAAATATATATATTTAAGTTTTACATCAAAAAAGAACAAGAGAAAAAGATGAACTAATTACAAAGTACCTCATATAATCAATCACCTTTATCTTCGTTCTTATATTTTCAAAAGTTACATTGAGATATCTATAATTACAAAAATAAAACATTTAATCGATTGCTATTTCTTTTTAACTTTGCACAAGGATCTCAATATTTTATTTTAATAAGTATAAATATCTTAATATAACTTTTGAAAATATAAAAATCGAAACGTTAAAAATAATTGATTATAAAAAATAATCTATAATTAATCTGAAAATGGTGACGATCAATCCATTTTAATCAATACTATGCTGGCCCTTTTTAGAAGAAAACAAATTTATTTGGTAAGCCAGGCACCAGTTTTATTAATTAATAAGCAGCAATATTGGATCAATGCGTGGATTTCGTTAGGTATTGCTTTGATGATCAATATATCGCACCTGAGGATCCGATAGGAATTGGGCCACATCCGCTGGAGGAGCCGCTCCGTCTCCGGGCTCCGCAACCGATACCAATAGAACTCCTCGCCGACACCATCCCTCCGCCCGAACCACCGCTGCCCCAGCTCCCCCTTATTTTTATCCGCCTCCGACGTCGCGAACAATGGGGCACCAGCCTCAATAGCCGCCCTGGCTTCCTCGACCAGCGACGTCTCCCCGCAGGCCACGCGCACCGCTCCCACCTCAGACGCAGCCACGAGCACCCTCCGTATAACCGACTCATCGCCGGATACGAGCGATGTGAGGTCAACCTCCGGCGGGACCTTGAGCGGCGACCGTGCCGGATAGTAGGATCCCGGGAGTGTGAGGTCGGGGACGCGGAGCGAGCCATCAAGGTATTCAGAAAGGACGCGATCGTCGACAGCGGCAGATCGCAGGCCCTTCCCGGTGGCGATCGGGGTCGGAGGCGGTGCGCGGAATCTATGGCTCCGCGACCGCATCGGCTTCGTCGTGGTCGTTGCCATCTAACAGCCAAGCGATCTCCCAACGAACGTGAGAGAGAGAGAGAGGAATTCGAATTCCTCGGTCATAAGTAGAGTGGTCCACCTGGTGCAACCGTCTGATTTCGAGATGGACGGTAGATATATATATATTAAGAATTTAAGAAATCAAGGGCATAGAGATCATTTAGTTGTGAATAAATTTCAATTATACGATAGGTCATAAATTTAAAAGTCAATTGAATAATATATACTTGTATCATATATATATATATATATATATATATATATATATATATATATATATATATATATATATATATATATATATATATATATATATATATATATATATATATATATATATATATATATATATATATATATATATATATATATATATATATATATATATATATATATATATATATATATATATATGATACAAGTATATATTATTCAATTGACTTTTAAATTTATGACCTATCGTATAATTGAAATTTATTCACAACTAAATGATCTCTATGCCCTTGATTTCTTAAATTCTTAAATAAAATTCTTCCTGATGTTCGATCTATTGAAACAACAATAGACCGAGTCCACCACCACCCAGCAGTGCTTGGGGGTGCATGCAAAAAGGTTTTAGTGGTGCATGGCCTTGAATCAGTTTCATTGCAGGGAGCCAATGGGTGGGATCTGATCGATGGCGATGCACAGAATACATACTCTATTCACGGACAGGATGGTAAAGCAGGAGGCGATCAAAGTGGCGCCGTTGATCGTAATTCTGAAGCAATGGAAAGAAGAGGCACTTATTACTTTATAGAAAAATTGATACGGAGGACTTTAAAAAGGTGGTGGCTTGTCTCCCACGATGCACGTCTCGCTAAAAGAAAAGCAATGCTTCTGTCATAGTTAGATATGGAAAGCACAACCACCACCCATCGCCTAACATAAGAAAATTGATTTCACATCTCTCTTTTTTTTTCTTTTTCTTTTTTTCTCTTGTGTGGACCTTAAAAATGTGGTCTTTTGTCCTCACAGACACATGTTTACGAGGTTGAACTCGTAAGCGTGCGTACGTACGTCCGAAAGTGAAACTGAAACAGAAATGTGATTATATCGAATAGTAGAGTATAATAAGACTATATTGCATGTGTTTATATGAATATAAACATGCCACAATCCAACCTCATGTGCAGCCCTGATATGTCCCCAAAATTATGGTCTTCTCGTGTCGATTGATGATGATCCAACAGTACTCTCCGACAATAATATCAATCCGAGCATAACAAGACCATATTACATGTCTATAAATACACATTATCCAATCTTAGGTACAACCATGATTTATCCTCAAAATTATGGTCTTTTGGTGTCGATTTATGACAATCCAACCATTCTCTCCAACAATGATGGCTACCCAAAGTCAAAACTTATATACTTTTTTTTTCAAGAAAATTGCATATTCCCCCTTTAGGTATCTTCTCATGTCATTTGGGACTTTGGACTTAGCACATTTAGGTCTTTAAAGTTTCAAAATTAAAACAACGAATCCCTACTATCCAATCTATGTCTTTGATGGAAAGTCTCGAACATGACATCGTATATGAAAGTTATAGTTATATGAAGGATAAAATAGTCATTTCAAACCTTCACCAATGATACAAAGTGTGAAGATTTTATTTTAAAAATAAAAATCCAAAAAATTATTATTATTATTTATTTCCTTTAATTATTTAATGGTGTTCATTACTCTTCGTTGATTTATTTGATGTTTTTAATGAGATTTATAGGCGATTATTACATATAGCTGTTATGATCATTGTTACCTTTAGCCGTCATAGATTCTACTCTTCCGTGAATATATCGCTTGGTTTATAAGAAAAATCCATATCTTCTCATTTCTTATATTTTTCTGACTAAAAATAATTTCTTCTAAATTTTTTTTAATATCTTCCTTAATTCTACTATTCATTTTTGTGCTTTTGGTACTACGTCAATCTACCTATGGTAGTGTCTGCAAAGAAGAAATATCGGTATTATCTTTGAAAAATAGATTCAACCATAAACCAATAGAAAAGGGTGGAATCATTCCGTAGGATAGCATCAAATCCGATTTTGGATAATACCTAATTCTTTGTTGTTTCTTATTTTATTAATTAAGTCAGATTTAAATTTTATTATTAAGTTTTTATCCCAACCCAAAGAAGGTCAATTGGGTTTGAATTGCCCCAAATGGCATAGCTTTCTAAAAAATTTGGGGCCACATCTTTAGCTTCATGTTTAGACCACAACTTTGTAGCAAAAATCAAAACCCTAAGAGATGAAATTTGGAGCTTTTTTAGAAAACTAAATATTTTGGGCAATTCAAAGCCAATTCAAAGCCATGGTCGACATGACTACTTTGCATTGATGGTCTTGAAGTGATAATCGCGAAGCAAGACGAGGTGCTTCCTGATAGTGGTCAAGTTGAGTGGGCAGTATGAGGAGGGATTTGACTCTTTTTATCCTCCATTTAATGGTAACTTTTTCATGCAATGTTTTTTATCAAAGATATGGATGACAGGGATCAAGTTGTTACCCAAATGTGACTTTTAAAATTATAAAGACTCAAATGTGACAGGTAACTACTGTAGAAAATTTATAATTTTTCTCTTTTTTTCCACTAGCAAGAGTGGCTATTCTTCTTTTACCATCTGGTTGGCTCTAGAATTGATTTATATATGGGTTGAGTTTGACGATCCATTCACCTGCTATTATCTTTCAAATGAAAGCTTTGGTGAAAAAAGAGAACTATCGCTAGAAGAACAAGCGTAAAATAAAGAAAAGAACAACATCTATTACTTATAAAGTATTAACTATAAAACTTAAGGTAATATAATTAAAAGTTCATAAAAAAACTAATAGATATGTAGAGCACAAATTATTTTTGGACAGCAATTGGGTGCTCTTGACTGATTACAATCACTACTAGTTTTGGTCTCCTCTCTCGTTGTTGAAACCTTCTTCTAAGTTTTGAATAGTAGGAAACAAGAATAGCTAGATAGAGTTTGATGTAGAGCTTTGATTATTGGAACTCGAGGAAGAAAGTTACCATCGGAAGGACTTGTTGCACCTTATAGAGCTCCTCCATTCTTCTTTCTTTTCTCTTTTGAGACTAAAATAGCTAAGGTTAATTGGACTCTTACTAAGGACTTTTTTATTGCCTTTAGATGGTAGTGCACATTTTGTTTTATAAAATGAGAGGTGCCCTAAGTCCTTAAGATTTAAGAACTTTTCTTATATGACATATACAACTAGTACTTTCCTTATAGAATTGTCACACTCCACTTCTTTAGTGCTACCCCTATTTAAGTGAAGTCTATCCTAATTCAATTCTTAATTTATAAGTTGGATAGAGGTAAGTCCCCTATTTAAGTGAAGGCTATCCTAATTCAATTCTTAATTTATAAGTTGGATAGAGGTAAGTCGACTATTGTATTATAGGTTTGACTTGGCCAAATAAGACTTTAAGTCTTCAAGGAGCCCTTAGATAGGAGGCAGCCAAATTGTTTTATTAGTATTAAGATCATCCCTAATCATGACTCTCCCAATTAGGTAATTTATATCTTATTAAATCTTACGAAGTTGGAGATTCTCAGCTTCAGTAGCTTTTTCAGAGAATTATCTTATTGCACTTGGTTTATACCCTTTGCATCCAATTCAAAAAATAACTATGATGCCTCATCGGATGGTAGTAGACTTCTTCTTGATGATAATATCTTATTGAAGGGGATTCTCTTGGTCAGAAACCAAGTGTTCTATAGATAATGTCTCCTTCGACTCTTTATTTGAAATTGATGACTCGACAACTTCTTCTTGATATTCACAACTGAGTATATCTCTATATAAGATAGCAACTCAAGTTGGCATGCATTGTCTCCAATCCACTTCAAGACTTTGAATAGTCTATATCAGATGAGGTTTAGCTTCTTTTCTTCTTCTTTGAGTCTTTCTTACCTAAGGTGTAGCCAAATAATGTCTCCTTCATAGAACTATCTTTCAACATAATATCAATTATGTTATTCTTTGTATTTCTATTGGCTTTACTAAAATTATTTCTCAACCTTTTCATGCACCTTATGGATATTCTCAAAAACATTTTGGGCTTGTTTGCGTTACATTGCTTTTGTCGGAGGTAGTTGATTTTGAATTACTAGTTATAGGTGCCCTACAAGCCAATCACATGAGTGATGACATGTGTGACTTGACACACAGTCTTTTTGCTTATTATTATTTGATATTTTATCACTTTATATTGCCTGTTACTCGAGTATATTGTGATGTCCATGGATCTATGCAATGGGAATCGAATCGTGATGAGATCACGATAATAAGACCGATTCGCTTTTAAACACAAATCCTAAATAATCTCCGTCATAAGTTACTTGAGAGGGACATCGAGATAATCGGGCATACTGATGTGTTGTATATCCGTCCATATGATGGATGCACCTGGTCTCATAGTTGCTCGTGTGGGGACACTAGTGATACAGTATAGGTGCTCATTGGAGAATGAGTTCACTAATTGATTCGCTTACGGAATATTGGATAGTTGATAATGCCTTATTGTCAAACAACGATTTCATAGTCTCAGTGGTGTATCTGGCCCTTAGACTTGAGATACCAAGGATGTCCTGTATGAGTACTCTATTCTTTGATACTAGACTTATAGGTCTGAAGGTTCCAGATCTAGCACAGTCGATCATCGGGAGTGGTAGCCAACCTTACGAGGACTATTAAGTGTCGATAGAGGATCATTCACTTTTAGTATTATGAGAGGAATATCTCATATTTTCTTGTTCAGACAAATCCCTGGTCAGGATCATTCGAATTAAGAGTGAAAGAGTTCTCTGGGAGATCCGATTAGAGCGAGACTCGAGCAAAAACCGTATGGGTATGATAGCACCATGCCTGATATACAATCTTTGGGATATTAAATGAATGAGGGACTATATGTATATAGTAATTGAGGACAAACAGGTCCAATGGATTGGATTCCCTTATATCCTTTGGGGACTACGGCGTAGTGGCCTAGTATATCCGTAGTTAGTGAGTCGAGTGAATTATTATTAAGATAATAATTCACTGAGCTAGAAGGAGTTCTGATAGGTATGACTTATGGCTAGCTCGATATTGGACCTAGAGGGTCACACACATATGATAGGCATTGCAATGAGTAGAGATCCAGATATGAGATATCCGCCGGAGCCTCTATCTTATTGGATATCCAATAAGCCCCTGAATTATTAGATCATATGGATGAGATCCAACAAGAGCCAATGAGAGATTATTGGATAGAGATCCACTAATCTAAGATGCTTGGGTAGTTAGATGAAGATCACCCAATAAGGTAGGATCCAATAGGGTTAAGTTGATTGGGGACCTCTATAAATAGGAGCGAACCAATGGTTCATAAGCTAGAGCTTTTTTGGGTTGCCTTTTCTATTCTTCTCTACTTCTCCTCCTTAGATAGCAGGCTTGGAGTTTTGAGGAGCATCGTCACAACCCTACTGTGTGGATCACCGCTAGAGAGGAAAACACTTGATTTCCATCACACTCTCCTAGAGATCTGTATGGATTCAAGGATATACGATCTTTCTATGTAACACAATCTTTCACATATGTAGTTTTAAGTTTTATGATTTTTGCACTCGCATGATGACGAACACATCTTTGGAAAATTAGGGATTTTGTTTTTATTTTCTTCCACTGCGTATGTGATGTCGCCCCTTAAATTTTCCAATAGTGATATCAGAGCCAGGTTCGTGCGAAATATTGGTTTTGAACTACGTGTGTTGTGTTTTGGAAAAGCTTTTGACATCAAAATCGTTAATACAAAAGCGAGAAAGGACAGCAACTATTGCTGCCCTCACAGATGGTATCCTATTGCCATATGCGTAAGTGCAGCCACCTGTAGCATCAGCCGTAGGCAAGCAGCACAGCGCTGGCACACGCACAAGTGTTGCGCCTACAATAGCCGACCGGTGACCTACTGGCAGCAGGCTTACGGTTGGCGGGGCCTAGTAGCCCATAGGTGCCACACCCGCGGGTGCTGCTTACAAGCACAACGCCCGCAGGGGCAGCGCATCCCGCGGGCGACCCACTTGTAGGGGAGACGCTCACCCGCAGGTGAGCCACTTGCAAGGGCGGTGCTTGCAGGGGGCGACGGTCTCCCTCAAGAGGCAGTGCCGCTCGCGAGCATAACACCCACGGGCGAGCCGCCCGCAGTAGTGCCTGTAGGGGCGCCCGCCCATATGGGGCGGCACCGCTCGTGAGCGAACCGTCGGGGCAAAGGAGGCGGTTGCAACACAGCAAGAGAGAAGGGTTAGGGTTTTTGGGCAAAAAGATAATTTTGCCCATTGTGAATTTGAGAAATTTCAATTTTGTCCCTTTTATTCAAATTACCAAAATACCCTTCATAATTCAAAAAAATCCTTATATATCCTCATTTTCAAAAAATTATAATTAATTATAAAATTTAATTGATTATTATTATTATTATTATCTAGTAGTCCTACATGATGATGATGTGTACATGTGATGTATGATATGTGGACGGATGATCATGGACCGTGTGATGTATGTGTACTTGTGATTATTATGATTGGGCATGCGAGCCTCTATTTTATTTTTTATTTATTGTCGGGCCTATGTGCCTATGATTAAGTTGTAATCACACGAAGAGGCACAGCAGGAGCGTGGAAGCGATAGTGGAACCCACGAGATGGACGATCGCGATGCATGAAGATGCGTCGAGATACCGACAGAACCGACAAGGACAAGATAGACGATCACATGGCATAGAGATGTACCGCTGCATACATAGACCTTGATATGAGTGATTAGGCCCACTAGCTCCATGGTCCATGATTATTTGGTGTGATTGCTCATGTGATGTATGATTATTGCTTATACATCTACTAGATATGTATATATATTTACAAGCAATGTAGATATATATTAAATATGTATGTGTGTGACATGTCATATTAGGAGACCAAATCAAAATCCTCTCTCTTAATATTATTAAGTTGGTAAACGTGAGGTAATTAGATTGACTCACGTGACCTTCCATCGTTATAGGTAGGGATCGATTCTCAATAAAGGTTGAGTTGGTTGAATCCCTCGTGGCACACCTATATTGCGATTAGTTATCTTACCTATGACATAGAGATATTATCGGTGACCTAAGGACATTGTATGCTTGGTCGAGTCCCTTGAGACCATGGTGGTTCGAAGGCCGAACAGGATGAGAATCATAAGGAGTTGTGATCGACAAGAGTTGCCTACCTTTTGGGCTTAGTGTGATTGGTC